>VDFB02104793.1:0-64627 GCA_007258455.2 Sequoia sempervirens | reverse complement strand
TGCCTTCAATGAACGTTGTTTCTTTGAAAAAGGTTGCTGACTACTGAGTGGTTTCTTTTATGTATTTATTAGATCACTTTATAGGATACCAGGTCATTTATCCATTTAATAGCTTCCTTGTTCTTTCTTCCCATATTTCTAGTTGGTCACAAGTTTACTGATCAACTCCTTTGATATCCACATATTAAGTAAGGGCTATATTATATATTGATTATGCTTTCTTTAGGAAATGCATGTGGAATTGTGTTCACTATGACACAATTAGGTGTTTATCAGCCATCTCATATATCTTTTTTTATTTGTGTGAATAGTCCTAATTATCTGGGTGACGATTTGGAATGTCTTCTTGTTGCTGAGGTGTCTAGTTGCTGATAAGAGTTAATTGAATTTAATTTTCAGTTAAAGATTGCCCCTACTTCAGTAGGGTAAGTGCTTTTATGTTGATATTTTTGTAGTTTAGTCATGCTTGATCTCGCTCCATGTTCTTTTTGCAAATTTTCTCATTCATTTCTTCTAGCATTTGGTGTGATAGATTGGTTTAATTGCTTTCAAATTGTGTTCGCCTAATGTGATTGGTGTGAGAGGCGTGAAATTGTACATTACTTTTGAAGGGTTCATGCTTGTGGCTTAGTGAACAGTTTTTGCTAAGCAACAAGAACATTTCTCTTCCCAAAGTATTTATCTTGATTATTTTAAAATCTTAGCATATCTCATATGATTTGATTACCTATTTCATTTTGACAACATTCTTAGGAATGGTCTCTAATACTAGATCTTAGTTGATTTAACCTATAAAATGCTATCACGATGTGACTATTTTACTTGAAGGATTTAGGTAGATGGGTAATACAGTCGGGGGATCTACTCTTGCATATATTGTCAAGTATTCTTAAAAGGTATGAGGTTTCTAGTTGGAGTAATCAATTTTATTGGCTTGGCATTATCCATTATACATATATATATAAGTATGGGGATTTCTTCTCTGCAACACGGTATGTTTCACAATACTTGTATAATATTTAATGTGCCTACATAAGCATATGATATAACAAAATGTTGAAGGCCTTTTGTGAGCAAAATTCTCAACCTTGACACTAGATTGGTGCAAACATAGGATGTTGCTTAATATTTTGTAAAAGACATAAGCTTTTTAGTGCTGACTAATTGCAATATACCAAAGTTGAACAGAGAGGTTAGGGGGCAAAATCTTCACTCTCCAAAAAATAGGAATAGCTAATACAGAACCCAAATTACTATTACTTTTAGATGATGAAAAGTTAGGGAATCTCTATAATACGTGTTCCACACTTTAAGCAAGTAGCATCACCAGCTTTTCCAAGTAAGCTTGTTTTTCTTGGAACTCATTGTAATTTGTTATAGCTTCAATGTGCAGGTTACCAGGAAGCACCTTTGTTACCAACAACCATTTTGACTGTCTAAACCTTGGGCTATAGTGAATATGTTTATATTTGAGTGGGTTTGGCCAGGACTAGGTAAGACTTCTTCCATCCAAGCTGAACTGTTGCCCTTGTTGTTTTCCATGTAGAGAGGAGCACTTCAAATGGAGTTGTTGAGCCAATAGTAAGTAACAAGCTTTTTTCCCTTTTTTTTGATAAGTAAATTTAAATCCCTCTCAAGTGCATCTATGTTAAGTCTGGGAAGTTTAGTTCATGGAGTTAAGAATTGTGTGGTTAGCAAAGGCTTTTACTTTTCCTATTGTCTTTTTATCATTCTCTTGTTGGGTTTTCCACTGGTTTTGTGTTTTGTGTTTTGTTATATGGCTTGCACCTAGGGTTATATCATAATTGAATTTTTGTATTGAATGATATTGATTTTCTTGCCTTGGGATCGTTGGAATTTATAACTCTCCTTGAAACTCATAGCTGGTTAGAAAAATAGTGTCCAAGCCCTCTATTTTCACAAGAAACATGCAGTAGATCAAAAGATATAACATAGAAATGTTAAAGGACAATTTGTTACAAAGCTAAGTAAATCTTGGCGAAGAGGCTGCAGCAATCAATATGCAAAATTCAGCCTAGATTGGTTCTCAATTTACACAACAGATTAGAACTTACTAAAGAGAAATGCAATTGAAGTTTAATTGAGATTATTCCAACAAAAGCTTATTTGAATAAGTTCTATTCCCCTGAGCCCCATAATCATAATCATTCATACTGTCTATCTAAAAGGACAATATGTTGAATTACAAGGGTGAAATACATTATACATTGTAATGATGGATAAAGGTGGTCTAGAAAGTGTTGGTAAGAGGGGTCTGGAATAAGGGAAGCTAAGAAGGGCTTTGGAGTTTGGAGTAGTTAGAAGAAGATAGTCACGGGTTATAGAAATAACCTATGTTACTGGTTATGCTTGGTTTGGGGATTGTACCTGTATTGAACTGGTCTGGGTACAATTCTTGGTCACAAACCTAAGCCAGGATGAAAAAAGGTATTTTGAAATGTTGTCAAAGTTGCTAATTTTTTTTCCATACATGTTTGTGAATTTTGGAATGGCAAAACATTCATTAAATGCACAATGTCAGCCTGTGAAAATAGAGAAATGTTCTTCAAAAACAACCCTTTGCAGTGTATCATGCAGTACCCAAAAACCCCTTTATTGAATGTGGTCTCTGGACACCTATGTTGAAATACAATGAAGGTGAAATACATTTTAACAATGGAAAAAAGTGGTATAGAAAGTGTTGGTAAGAGGGGTATGGAATAAGGGAAGCTAAGAAGGTCTTTGGACTAGTTAGAAGAAGATAAGGTCTTAGGACAACAATGTCGTAATAGAACAAGGGTGAATTGTAACAATGGAAAAAAGTGGAATAGAAATAGTTGGTAAGAGGGTATGCACTGAGGGAAGCTAAGAAGGGCTTTGGACTAGTTAAAAGAGATAAGCATGGGCTATAGAAATAACCTATGCTGCTGGTTATGCTTGGTTTGGGGACTATACCCATATTGAATGAGTCTGGATACAATTCTTTGCCATGAACCTTGGCCAGAAAAAACACAAGATATTTTGTTGTCAAAGTCTGTAAATTTTTTTCCATAAATGTTTTTGAATTTCGGAATGGCAAAACATTTATCAGTTGCATAATGTTCACCTGTGAAAACTGAGAAATGTTCTTCAAAAAACAACCTTTTACAGCATATCACGCAGTGCCCAAAAAGCCCCTTTATGGCTTTTGCTCAAAGTCAATTTGTTTGCATAGTGGACAAAGGCCATTAAGGTTAATTTTTTCAAACTCCAATTCAGCTTCTTGCCTTTGGCGCAATGACAATCGTTATTCTTTAAACTCTGCAAATTCTTGAAGAATTGTTACCCTTAGTGAAGGCACAACTTCAATAAGTGAAGGGAGCTCTTTGATAGTGGAATGGAAGGAGCTTATAATTCAGAACAAATAGAAAGAGAAACGTACACAAAGGGAAGGTCCTGTCCCTTCAACATAGAAAGTCATGGACATCGAAGGCATCAAGCTCCTTAGGAGAAATAAGGACAAGCACTGCTTAGGGACCGAAGTTTTATTTCCATTTCAAATATTCTATTGACATGAATAATAACCTTGATAAACCAAATCTAGAAGGGAAGTATAATGTTCAAGTTTATAATTCTTATTTACATCCAACATCCGCT
The DNA here is from genome assembly GCA_007258455.2 of Sequoia sempervirens. Lineage (NCBI taxonomy): Eukaryota > Viridiplantae > Streptophyta > Pinopsida > Cupressales > Cupressaceae > Sequoia > Sequoia sempervirens. The sequence continues at coordinate 60,991 of VDFB02104793.1, read as the reverse complement.
TGATTTGAGATTTTCTCATTCTATGATACCCTTAGTTGTATTTTAAATAACAAAAAAGTTCAGGGTGAAAGATGTATGGCACTTTAGGAATCATTATGGCAGACTTTGCAAGGCTTAATCTTCATAGAATATACAGCCCTCTCCCACAACTCTACTTCACATAGGCTTGGGTAGATTAGTTGGCTTAGAGCTATGCTCTCCATGATGTTTGATGTAGGAGCATCCTGGGCGAATCAGCTATCGGCATCAACCAAAAAGTTCTTCAGTTGGAGAGTGATTTTTATTCTGGATTTGTGGTTGGGAGGTTGAGTGAATTGACATTATTGTCATTTTCAATTGACAAATGTCTCATATAAGTTCACTCTTCTCCGTTTGATCATTATTTACAATAAGTTGAACAATGACTCTTGATTTTTGCATAGAGCTGGAAAGACGCCTTAACAGAAACAAAAAAAGAAGAAATGATCAAAAATTTCATGGACTTAGGGGAAAGAGAGAGTGAAGGGGCAGCCAGAAAAATTGAAAAATTGAACAAAGCAAGCACATTACTCCTGCAGTTGTTAAATAAAATCAAGTGACATCAAATATTGCAAATTGTGAAGATTCATGGTCTGGGACAAAAGGCTATGTAAATTTTACAAGGAAGAAAAAATTAAAAGAGGAGATACGAAGGGTCACGCCAGGGGAGATGAAAAGAGAAGGGAGTTAAAAAATAGAAAAAACTAAGTGCAGATTTTAAAGAGAGACAGGGAGGAGGTTTGGAAAGGGCAGTAGGGGCTGTGTGAGGTGATAAGGTTGCGCAGAAAAGTTATCAGCTGTTAAACATTGCAAATAAAGGTTGAAAGGAGGCTGCACCCTGTGAGTAATGCCAGGAAAAAGTCCTACGCCAGCTGGTAGAGAGAAGCTGCGGGTTGCTTGGACGTAAAAAGGAAGATAGAATTCAAAGTGAAATAAAGCAGGAGTTGGAACGGTGCCATTTCCAATTTGGCATCTTAAATTTAATTGCAACTAAATGCAGATGTAGAGAATTAGTGGTTTGTACAGCAGAGTATAGGAAAGAGATTCAATCAAACAGTGAAGATAGATTATGCAGGAAGAGTGTAAAGGGGTGGCATCTATAGTGGAGATTGGGATTTAAAAAAAAAGAATACAGAGAGAGGTCGTGCCATTCAGAGGAGGAGTGAGTGCTGATATGGTAAAGGAGATTGTGATGAAAAGCCCATGACCACGAGAATAAGAATTTGGCCAAGATATGTTTGAGTGTCTCTGTAATTATGTAATCTGTTTGTGAATTTGAATAAATTGTAGTTGTTATTTGAAAATTTTGAGGCAGAATGTTGTCTCTGATTGTAAAATTGTGATTAAGGATGTTTACCGGGACATGAGGATGAATAGAACATAGTTATTGTGAAATTTTGGATTGAATTTAATCGACAAATGAAATTGTCGGATTAATGAAACAATTAGCTGCATAGTGCGAAATCGAATGGAACTTGTGATCTATGAACTTGTGCAAGTTGTGTGTGTCTGAACAATGAGTGTTGCAATTCCCTCTGTCAATGTTCTAGATGGATGGGTTGGTGTTAACACAATCTTACCATGAGTAGTTTCTCAAAAAAATAGGAGGGTTGGGGTGTTTGCCCCTCATGGCATCACATAATAAACTCCCAAAAGAAAAAGGAGTTCAGATTTTCAGGCCAAATGAGGTTATGTTCCCATTAGCTATGGTTGAGATTGATCATCATATTTTGCACCTTGATTGGATCTGTTGTAATTTGTAAATGCTCCCTTTAGGAGGTTGAGATTGAGAAGCATTTCATCTTTAGATGCCCCATTTGTTATGAGTTCCAAGGGAGATATTATTGCCTCTACATGGACTCAGGCAATAATATCTCTTTTTTCTTTAGATATTCAAACCAACGATGTTTGGCCCTTTATCTTTGGGAGGCCATCAACCTTCAATACAAATCCTTACATACGACTTCTTGGGATTCTAGAGCTCCTAGGTTGATGACCTCCTTTCAACACATCTAGGAGACTGGTAGTTCTGAATGGCTTTTGGATAATGTTACTTTTCTCATTGATGTAGATAGGCTTGTGAAATGACGTCTCTCACAACTTTTGCCTCAACATGTTTCCCTTGCATCATGGTCCTGTTTCTTCTTCATGACATGGTATCACTTTCTCTTGTTGCCTTAGATCTTCTGCTCTCTACCCCCATCCAGTCACAAGGGCACATGAATATTATAGGTTTTTTCACTACTACAGGTGCTACTTTGGTCTCAGATGTTAGGTGTGATCCTAATGGGGGTACCTTTCTTGGTCTTTGACACTCCCTATTGGACATATTGGTCCCTTCACAGTGATCGACAATGGCAGTAGTGACTTCGCCATTTCTTGTCTAGATAGTGATACTTGATGATAACACAAACAATAATCAGAAATTCCACACAAATATTTAAATACCTTTTTAATGAAGGTCCAATGCTCTCTATTGAGGTTAAACATAAACCTGTTCAAAACTCCCACTTCTTGGGCAATATCTTGTTTAGTGCAAACCATTGCATAAATCAAACTACCAACAATTCTAGCATAAGGCATGTTGGACATCTCATCAAAATCATCATTAGATGTAAGACATATGTCTAAAATAGGGTTAGTACCAACAAGAAATGGAATACTCATTAGTTTAGAACCATGCATACTAAATTGTCACAAAATAGTATCCACATATGTACTCTAACTAACCAAATATTTTTGTGTACCCAATACTTATTGATCTCCATGCCAAGAATATACTTCGTAGTCCCCATGTCCATTTCAAATGTGCCAAAAAGTTGAGTTTTGAGCTCCTTGATCATCACCTTGTTGTTACCAATAAACAACATATCATTCACATACAAAATTATTAGAAGTTGATCATCAATAATTCTTAACATAAACACAATGGTCTTCCTCGGTCCTAACAAAACCCAAACTCAATACAAAGGCATCAAACTTCTAGTACCACATTTCAGGTCAATATTTTAGACCATACAATGATTGTTTCAACTTGCAAACCAAATTTTCCTTTCCTTTTACAACAAAATTATCTGGCTATTGCATGTAAAACTCCTCTGAAGATCACCATGCAAGAAAATAGTTATAGCATCCTTTTGTGCAATCTAAAAATCACAAGTTGTAGTAATAGATAAAATGCATCTAATAGAAGATAAAATAGCAACAAAAAATAATTTTTTCCCAAAATCAATTCACTCTCTTTGGGTGTAGCCCTTGTGTAAATTTAATGATCAGATTTAATGCACAGAAAATTAATTCAAATCAGACACAATAACACAGCAGATACCCTGGGAAAACCCTCCTCTTGAGGGAGAAAAACCCAGCAACAATATATCACTTATATATTGAATTGTCACTAGAATGATCTTCTTACAATAGGGCAAGATACAGGCCCAAATACAAGCATCACGAGATGATGCAACACAGCAATAATAGAATACAATTCGCTGATGAAGAACTTCAGCCTCCAAGGAATGTAGCACTGTCTTGCAATGAATTCGCACTTAGACTGAAATGAAATATGTTCGAACTTGACTAAAACTTGATAATCAAAATGAGAAGGCAAACTCTTATATATACATTTTGAAGGGACGCCACCTTATGTGATGCAAGTCGGCTAACAATAACAATATATCTTTTCCAAAGAGACGCATCCAATCAAGTGTAGGTCGTCCTCATAGCTAGTCGCACCATGAGGAAGGAGGTCGGCCTTGACATAAATGAAAGACGTGTCTCTTCATTTAATAATTATCTTCTTTAAATAATCGAAGTGTCTTTAGAAATCGTGCCCCTTGACTCATAATAAATTAAATAGCTTTAGAGCTATCATTTAATTTATTCATAATAATAGGATCGCTGGAAATTACTTCTGACGCCGCATGTTATCATCAACACTCCCTCTCAGCTAGGGAGTAGACTACCAGCTGCACATGACATAACATCTCAACATGATGTCCATCACATTGGCTACAACCAAATGTGAAAAGAAGAATATCACCTCAACATGATATTAGATATCGCCTCAACACGATATCAACCATAATGGCTACAACCATACTATGGTAGGTACAAGTGTTAATCACTTGCGTGATGTTGGCACCTCAACATGACTTTCACCATGACTCTTTCAGAGGGTGAAATACAAGTACAAAATATGTCATGGAGTCACACACATGACATCCACCATGACTCAGCTCAGAGGGTGGAAACAAGGGCTTTCACCTCAAATCTCAAAGAGAGATGCATTAACAAGGGCTTGCACCTCAACCCCTCCCATTCCCCGTGAGGAAAATGCATTAACAAGGGATTTCACCTCGAACTTCTCTCACAAAGAACTCATTAAACAAGGCTCATTGATACTGAGACTCTTTCTCAGACAAGGTGGATTCTCCACCATACCAAGCTTATCTTGAGGTAAACAAACTTTATCCTGGAAAGAGGCTTGGTGATAATATCTCACCGCTTCATCGCTAATGATGTAATTCCTCAACTGCATGCCCTTCCTGTGAGTACCATATCTCTAATGTAGTGGTACTTGATCTCAACGTGCTTGGTTCTGTCATGGAACACAGGATTGACAGAAAGATTCACACAACTCAGATTATCACAATGAATGATAGTAGGCTCTATTGATTGTCCAAACAATCCTGCAAGGAGCTTACGAAGCCACACTACTTCTCGAGTTGCCATACACAGCTTGTACTCTGCCTCTGCTGTACTCAATGCTACAGATGACTGCTTCCTACTGCACCAGGAAATCATAGCAGAACCCAAACTGAAGCAAAAACCAGAGGTGCTCTTCCGATTTGTGACACACCTTGCCCAATTAGAATCTGTATAGCCATGTAACTCCAAGTCTACATCTGAAGAATACCTCAATCCATATCCAACTGTGCCTCGCAAGTATCTCAGGATATGTTTAGCTGCAACAAGATGTATCTGTCTCGGATCACACATAAACTGGCTAAGTGCACTCACTGCATAGAAGATATCAGGTCTAGTGTTAACTAGATACATCAAGGACCCAATCAGCTGTCTGTACAATGTAGGATCCACCAAGTTTGAACTGTCATGTTCTCCTTCAATTCTATGTAGGTTGGTCTCCTTATAGGTGTAGACATGGATTTGCAATCCATCATACCAAATCTCTTAAGTATATCAATGGTGTACTTTCCTTGACTTAGAATCATCTCATCTGGTTTTTGCCAGACTTCTAATCCAAGGAAGTAATGCATGAGCCCAAGGTCCTTCATCTCAAATTCCGAAGTCAACTTCTTCTTGCACTCGAGAATTAGGTGATCTTCTCCAGTAAGAATCAAATCATCAACATATAATACCAATATTAATGCATCACCATTGATTGCCTTGAAGTAGAGATTTGAATCAGCATCAATCCTTTCGTACCAAGCATGAGGAGCCTGCTTAAGACCATACAAGGCCTTCTTCAGCTTACAAACATGTGACTTCTTCCCATGAACCTCAAATCCATCCGGTTGCTCTATATAAACCTCTTCCTCAATCACTCCATTGAGAAAGGCTGTCTTCACGTCCATCTGGTGAATCTTCCATCCTCTAGATGTAGCAATAGCAATAATGGTTTTGACAGAAGTATAGCGAGCTATAGGAGCAAATGTTTCTTTGTTTCTTCGTAATCAACTCCCTCTTTCTGAGAAAACCTACGAGCCACAAATCTTGCCTTGTACTTCTCAATGCTCCCATCTGCGGCATGCTTAATCTTGAATAGCCATTTAGAAGATACCACAGACTTGCCCTCGGGTCTAGGAACAATGTCCCAAAGATCATTCTTAAGAATTGATTGATACTCCTCTGACATAGCATCACGCCAAACTTGAAGACTAGATGCTTCCTCAACACAGGTAGGCTCAGATTCAATAATCTGACTCATTAAGGCAACATAACTGGAGAACTTATGTGGCCTTTTACTTTCTCTGAATGTGCCTCTAGCAGCTGCAAAACTTTCAGCCTCTTGCATGGTACGTCTGGCCCATAGAGGTCTCTTTTCTCCCAATAACAATGTCAGTAGGCCCATCAGTAGGTTCCAAGGGTTCAACAGGATCAATATCTTCTTTTGGTTCAAATCTCCTCTAATCTTAGAGTATGGTCAACTCTCATATCCCGAGGAGACTCTTCATTATCGCATCTCCATATGAATGCTCCCCCGATCTCCGGGAATGCATTCTCTGAATGTGACATCCCTACCCATCTCGACTAACTTCCTCATTCGAATGTATATTCAGAGGGCTTTGATGTCTCATCAGAGTCTACAAATATTCCCTTCTGCCGAAGGTTCCAACTTAGTTCTCTCTTTTCCTTTGGAACATGAACATAGACAGATATCCAAAGATCTTCAAGGACTTGACTGTGCTTCTTCCCCGTGAAGGCTTCTTCCTAGTCATATTCCCTCCAAGACCTTATGGGGAGTTCTGCTTCCATACACTGCCTTGGAAGCTTCCTACCATAAGAAGGTTTCCAAATCTTGATCATGAATCATGGCCTTTGCTGATTCCACGATTGTCCTGTTCTTTCTTTCTGCAACACCATTTTGTTGAGTCTTATATTGAACATAGAACTCCCTCTTAATCCCTGCATCAATACAAAAATTCCGAAAACTGCCAGAGGTGTATTCTCCACCATTGTCAGATCTGAGGACTTTAATTCTTTTACTAGAAAGATTTTCTACCAAGGTTTGAATTCCTTAAACCTATCTAACACTTCCTCAAACTCTTTAGTTTTCAAAAAATAAATCCAAGTCTTCCTAGAGTGGTCATCAATAAAAAGAACATAATACAAGAATCCACTCAAAAACGGAACAGACATAGGACCACATAAATCAAAATGAATAAGGTCTAAAATACACTTGATCTATATTTTCTCTACTATGAAAAGGGGCTTTTATATTCTTACCCAAAGCGCAGCCCTTGCAAGTACCTTCGTGCTCTTGGTTGAACTTAGGAAGGCCCGACACCATCTTCTCCATGATAGGTAAGGCTCGGAAGTGTAGGTGAGCCAATTTCCGATGCCAAAGATCACATAGACTTGAAGAATCATGAACCAAAGCTTGTAGAGGACGAGTGCAGACCCGGTAAAGGCTTTCATGTCTAACTCCAATTACTTGAGCATCTTTGAAGCTAGAGTTCTCCATCCACACTAGAACTTTGCCTTTGGAGAAGGCAACTTGATATCCTTTATCTTCCAAGGCTGAAATTGAAATAAGATTGCGCTTGATTCCAGGAACATAAAGAACATTACTCAATTGAAGTGTGATGCCGGAATCCAAATGAAGTGTAGATGTCCCAATTCCTTTCACGGAGTAGCTAGCATCATCTCCAATGATGACTTGCTCGGAAGACTCCTCCACCAAACTTGATAAGTGCTCCTTAAAACCTGTGATGTGTCGTGAAGCACCACTGTTGATCAGCCAAGTGTTGGTGTCGGTGGGTACACTGCTTGACAATGCTGAGTAGAACAAATATTCACTTGAATCCTTTTGTGGAGAGGCATCATCAACATCCGCAACGGCGACTTGTTGCTTAGGTCTAGTTGGACAATACTTAGCGAAGTGCCCAAACTTATCACACCTAAAGCATTGAATCTTCGACATGTCTCTCTTCTTCTTGCAGGGAGGTGCATCATCATTTCCCTTGTCTCGATTCCTCTTGAAGAATCCTTTCCTTCCATCTTTTCCTTTTCTTCTCTGAAGCATGGGAGGTGGGAACATGAATGTCTTCATTCTTTGAACTTTGACCAACGCGTCTTGCCAACAACCTTGATTCCTCTTGAATGCAATCTGATCTTAGGCGATGAAACTTAGGCAATTTTGATCTTGCACTGATTCCCTGAATGTAAGATTCCCAAGACAAAGGCAGACCATTGAGAGCGAGCATAGTGAGGTCTTTGTCATCAACCATATGCCCTATTGTCGAGAGCTGATCTCTCAAATCTGCAATCCTCATAAAGTATGCAATCACTGATTCGTCTTTTGCCATCTTCAGATGATGTAATTGTTGCTTCAGTGCAAGTGCTCGGCTGGTATTGTTGATTTCGTACATCTCTTCCAAAGTTTTGAACATGTCTCTTGCTGTCTTCAACTTAGAGACGATAGGAACAATATGATCCTTGACGGAATCAACCAATATCTTCATTGCTTTAATATCTTTCTTCACCCACTGTAACTTCTCTTCTTCCTCCTCAGGTTCAGGAACGCTAGACTCCACGAACTCACCCAAGTCATTTTCACGCAAGGTAAGCATGATCCTAAATCTCCATGATGTGAAGTTTGATGCTCCCTCGAGTCTATCCTCAATCTTCAAACCGTTCACCATCTTGACTAATGTAGACAAATGAACAAAATAGGGTATTGCTGATTAGGGATAAATCTGATCACAATCTTCTCAAACCCGCTTTGATACCATGTAAATTTAATGATCAGATTTAATGCACAGAAAATTAATTCAAATCAGACACAATAACACAACAGATATCCTGGGAAAACCCTCCTCTTGAGGGAGAAAAACCCAGCAACAATATATCACTTATATATTGAATTGTCACTAGAATGATCTACTTACAATAGGGCAAGATACAGGCCCAAATACAAGCATCACGAGATGATGCAACAGAGCAATAATAGAATACAATTCGCTGATGAAGAACTTCAGCCTCTAAGGAATTAGCATTGTCTTGCAATGAATTCGCACTTAGACTGAAATGAAATATGTTCGAATTTGACTAAAACTTGATAATCAAAATGAGAAGGCAAACTCTTATATATACATTTTGAAGGGACGCCACCTTATATAATGCAAGTCGGCTAACAATAACAATACATCTTTTCCAAAGAGACGCATCCAATCAAAGGTAAGTCGTCCTCATAGAAAGTCGCGCCATGAGGAAGGAGGTCGGCCTTGACAAATGAAAGACGTGTCTCTTCATTTAATAATTATCTTTTTTAAATAATTGAAGTGTCTTTAGAAATCGTGCCCCTTAACTCATAATAAATTAAATAGCTTTAGAGCTATCATTTAATTTATTTATAATAATAGGATCGCTGGAAATTACTTCTGACGCTGCATGTTATTATCAACACCTTGGCCATTAGTCTGGCCTTGTATTGCTCCAATTTACTGTCTGCACTAAATTTTTTTGCACACCCACTTGCATTCAATGGGTTTTCTTCCCTTAGCCAAATTAATAAGAATCCAAGTGTCACAACTGTCCAAGGCCATCATCTCCTCTGCATGGTTTGCATCCAAGAGTCACTATCCTCCAAAGAGAGAACCTCCCTAAAAGATCTAGGTTCGTTATCAGTACTCAACAAAACAAATATACAACATAAAATTGGTGGGCTATACCTATCAATCAGATTTTGTTTTCTTGTGGATCTCTTCAAGGTAGGAGTAATGGGCTCTAGCTGTTTTTCTTTTGTGTGCTCTTTTCACACAACTTCATCTAAACTCTCTTCTTCTCCATCCATTGATCCATCTAATTGTTCTTCTGCATGTGCATCTTTCCTTTTTCCATTTTTGTCTTGAAGTGCACTGCATTTGTTCTGTTTTTTTTTTGGTTGTTCTTCACTTGAATAAGCTCTAAACTGTTAGAAAACCACATCTCTAGAAAAAATCATTTTTTGGGTTAGAGGATTCCAAAGCTTATAACCTTTAACATTCTCATCATAACTAGTGAAGATCCATTTTTGACCTATTGGATCTAATTTGGATTGCTCTGCTTGAGGCACTTCATAAGAAGTTTTATTAGCAAGAGCTAAACAAGGAGATCAATTAATCAAATAACAAATAGTACTTATAGCCTTTGCCTAAAAGCATTGATCTAGTTGCGTACCACTTAGCGTGCTTCTAGCTTTTCCTATTAAGTTTCTGTTCATTCTTTTTTACTAGCCCATTTTTTTGGAGAGTGTAAGGTGTAGTCTTTTGTCAAACAATACCTGCATGCTTACATAATTCATCAAATTCCGTGGAACAAGCTTCAACACCATTGTAAGATCTCAACACCTATATTTTATAATTTGTTTGCTTTTCAACTAAGGCTTTAAATTTCTTAAACTTAGTGAAAACTTCAAATTTTGAATGCATAAAATAAATCTAGGTGTATCTAGAAACATCATTTATGAATGTAACATAATAATGAGATTTACCTATAGAATCCACATCCATTGGACTAAATACATCCAAATGATTGATTTATAATAATCTCTTAGTTCTATTACTTCCAATAGGAAATGAAGATCTATTTTGTTTTACCAACATACATTTTTCAAAAAAACAATTTTGCTAACAGAATAATCAGAAAAACTATCAACCAATTTTTTATTAGCAATGGTTTTAAGACCTTTTTCACTTATGTGACCCAAATGTTGGTGCCACAACTTACATGCATTCTCAGTGTTGATTACATTTGTAGAATTATAAAATGTGGAGGCATTCAGCCTAAACAAGGTCCCAATTTGAGATCCTTTAGGACCCAAATGTTGGTGCCACAACTTACATGCATTCTCAGTGTTGATTACATTGGTAGAATTATAAAATGTGGAGGCATTCAGCCTAAACAAGGTCCCAATTTGAGATCCTTTAGCAACCACCTAGTCCCCTCTTACTAGCCTACAACGAAATTTGTCAAATTTCACATGCACATTGAAATCATTTAACTTGGATATAAAAAGTAAATTTCTAGCAAGTCTTGGAATATGCAAAACATGATCAAGGGTTTTAACTCTTCCATCACTTGAACACAACTGTACCTTTCCTTTACCAACAATCTAGTTGGTAAAGTTGTCTCCAATGAAAACCTCTCCTCGATCATAAGTTATATATGTAGAAAACCACTCCTTATGAAGAGTCATATGGTAGGAGCAACTTGAATCAGTAAGCCAAGCATCGTCACTTATAGTGAGCAGAAATAAATAAAGCATCATTGTCACCATCATTAGAAGACTTTTTTGTGGAATGTGAACTCTTTTTCTTGTTTTTGCATTCTTTCTTCACATGTACTCTCTTTCTATAGTTTCAACATTTTACTTTGCTCGCTCTTAGGGTTTTAGCATGTTCTTTAGATTTTGATCTTTCTTCTTGTCCATTTGAGATCTTCCTTGTGCATGCAAAGCATCTTTCAAGCCCTTGTTCATGGATTTCCTTTTCATCTCTTTTGAAAGTAGAGTAGTAATAAGATTATCCATTTTTAACTTTTCACCACTACCACTAATGGCAACAATTAGATTTTCCCAATTATCGAGTAAAGAGAAAAATGATAAGATGCATTTATCCTCTTCTTCCAATTTAACATTTATAGAAGCTGTAATGTCCCTCTCCTGATTTGCCCTAGAATTCACCTACTGATCACAAATTGCAGCAAATTGGGGTTGGGAGTTTGTCTTACGAAATAAATATCTCTTTAATGATGCAATCTTGGGTTTGAATCTTGCAATCACCACATGAACAATCAATCATATGTATGTATGTATATTAATGCTTACTTATTAGAGTTAGGCAATTACATCCATAGATTATCAATTATGCAAGCATATTAGGATTTTGGGAGAAGGGACATGATTGGTACGACCAAAGCCATTTCTACACCAAGCCTAAGAGGATGTCTACCACAGCCCTCTCCCATGGTGGCTTGTATATGCTTTCCCCATCAATGTCTCAACCCCCTAAAGACATTTGCTATCTTGTGGAATTGGGTGGGGCTCGTAAGTGGTAAACTTGGCTCTCTATGTAAGTGCCCTCTGGTCCTAGGAGCCGTTACAGTCAACTTTAGAACGGCCTACTTACTTAGCCTTGTTTACCCCTTTTGCTTACACCCCGGGCCCTTCCTACAAGGTGGGTTTCAGACAGTCAAGCATATCTCCTATTCTATCATAAGAAATTATGCATTAAGCATTCTTTATAATCTATAAGCAATATGTATCCATATGTAAAGCATTGATTGGCGGAATATACCCCTATATATATATATATATTCGATAATAGTAATCTGCTGGGATGGACTGGACGGGTCGTTCCTTGTGATTGCTGGTCTGCATCTTCCTTGTCTTCAATCCTTAATCGATCTGTTCTTAAAACTCAAAAGATATCGTTAGTGCGAATCAAACAAATAAGAATCTATTATCCATATTCGTATTAAGGAAACATAACAACTTATAAGGCTCAATAATTGCTGCAAGCATCATTATTGCATAATCGTATATACCTTATATATTATATATATAATAGATATATATGTATGTTTATAATTATTTGTAACTTACTGTCCCCATATATTCTTGCTTAATCCCCTTTGATAATTTATCTCTTCTTTTAAACCTGTTGTTTTATCACAGTGTAGGTCATTATTTATTTTTTGAACGCTTCCAGATCAGACTTCCTTGAATGCAGATGTATTTCTTCCTCCCTGGTCCCTCTCTTTTCCATCTCCTCAATTGCCATTTATATCTCTACATTTAGATGAGGAGACAATCACTTTGCAAGCAGGTATCCTTTTGAAAGGACACAACCCCAAAACTGATCGGTGCCTTTCAATACATTCTAATTATCTTTCAAAAAGGTTCCTCAAAGATAATCGCTGCCCCTCTTAATCATATTCTCCTTAATCTGATCCTCTTAATCATATTCTCCTGAATCTGATTCACTGCCTTATAATAAATGTGCCTAAACATAAGTGTTTCCCTTAATATCAGACCGCTGCTTTTATTAATCTTTTAACTGTTGATATTTGTTATTTCTTTTAATCGGTACCTTGAGTGCTGTTCATGAGTCGGCTTTAACATTAGTTTGTTGATATGTACCCAACGAAAGTAACTCCTCCTTGTGAAGCGATCTATATTGCTAAAACATGGGTACTAATATGAGAGGTTGGCTGCCTTGATTGATTTAAATTTGTCTTATTTATATGCCAATACTTGGACAATTAACCAGTTTATATATATATGCTTCTGACTTAGTAAAATATCATAAAGATGGCCAGCGTATATGGTCAGCCTCCTGGTAACATTGTTTATTATTATTTATTTTATTTGTTTATTTGCTTGGTTTAATGTTGCAGTCTGCGGGGGTATGACAGAAGCAAGTTGGTTTACAATCAAATTAAATGCATTTAAATGGTTTGCAATAGAATCAACATCTTTTATTTTTAATGAATACAACTATCTTTTGAGATATTATTTGTTAGTAAAACTTTTGGTTTGATGGATAACATCATCCATTTCCACAACTTGAATGCAGTGGTCTCCTAAAAAGCATTCAAGAGGACAGAATCTGCAAGACACGACATAATAGTTCCTCGTGCCTTCTTGTGTAGTTTCCACCAATCTTCATTACATGTATCAGATGATTTCTTTTCTTGTGAAATAGGCAACCACTAATCCTTTTCTTCAAATAGATCTTTCGTTTTCAACTTCCACATCTTGTAACTAGTACCATTGGAGTTCGTAATATAGATATAGGAAGTAGAAGCCATGGTTTTCAATCCTTTCCTCAAGTTTGCAAAACAACACCATGCAAAAGCTCCCACAGTAGCCAAAAAACTTTCAACACTTAATAGAAAGCCATCTCTCTCTATATAGAACTGTTAGCTTTGATACCAAATCTTGAGAAACAAGGTGAAAGTACTGCAATGAAATCTCTTACAAGTGTATGCAAATTTGAAATAAATTTCTTTATCTAAGGATTACCGTATGATGTTTAAGTGATTGCATAAAATTAGCAAGAGTAAAATCAACAAACCATATCAACACATGATTTATACGGAGAAACCCTTTCAGAAAAACCTCCACATGAGAAACGGGACAAGTATGTATTAATTTTCAAGAATGAGATGCATCCAACACTTAGCACTCTCGTCACTTTGACAACATTTAGGCAACACTGATTTACCTATAAAACAATCTTATGAAATCACTATGTTATATCCTCAATATGTGGGCACAAAGAGGAAAAAATCATAAATGGTTTACGAAAACAATGGATACCAAAACCATGATATCATGCAAAAACTCCACACCCTCCTTGGAGAGCAACTTCTAAGAATAGCAAATTGATAAATGATTTCACATGGACATCACATGGGCACAATTGCCCCTAGAATAGTAAATGTAACCGCAAAAGCATCTTTGCTTTTATAACTCTTGATGGCTCACAACCTCAAGCATAGTGCTCTAATTTGGAGTGGGCAACTCATGTGGTGCCCATCCGCCATAGAAGATTCTCCACTCCTCAATCCTAGCGACTAGAATTGGGAAAGTGCATTTAGTGAGTCGAAAGTCAACTGTGACTGCCACTATTATGCTCCACCTCCTTCATGAATGTATATGACAATTGATGCCAAGATTCCTAGGGAATCTTAATTACAAAATATTTTCCAATTACACCTTAGGTGTCCAAGGACACTCTCCAAGAATGTTGGAGATACATAAAATATACATAGGAATAGGATTGCAAGGTAACTGGTGCCTTAATCCTAATAGAGATATTAATAATTAAACTGATAGCTAACCGTCAGTGACCATTAGTGTGTTATGTTAGGGTATTTTTGCAAATTTTTAGTCTTACCTAGATTGTTTTATTCTGGTGGTAAAGTCTTAGTAAGAGTTGCCGATGAAAATATGTGCAAGTTATGCATCAGTTTTGACATTATTACAGCTGGAGCATTGCTAGTTTCATTTTGTTTGCATAAATACTCTCAGCCTTTAGTATATTTTTACTTGTGCATCATTCTTATTATTAGATAATATTGGCACATTTCTTCTCCAATGCTTAACTAGGAAAACAGCTTTTTATACAAATTATAGAAATTGACATGCTTCTGTGGAGGATAATTGTTAATATGTTATGGTCAGAAATAGATCTGTCCCAGAGTGTGTATTTTATATTATGTACACAATCCAACTATACTTACTGGGGAGTCACATGATTTTTGAATAATCTAATTTGCTAGTGCGGGACATGGACTAAGTATAGAAGTCAATAGATGACATGCTTTTCTTTCAGCTAAATAGTGACTGAATTGTGATAATAATAACAAAGTAATTTGTACTTATGGCCTGTATCTAAGCATCTTGTTTGATTGCTTTTTTGATATTTAGTTCAGTCATGTATTTGATTTGTCTATCCTTGGTAATGCAGGATGTAATTGCTTGTGATGTCATCAATCCAGATGATATTGATGTTTCCTTTGACTCAATTGGGGGGCTTGATGGAGTTAAAGAAGCACTGCATGAACTGGTTATTCTTCCATTACAAAGGCCTAATTTATTTGCACATGGAAAGCTCTTAGGACCTCAAAAAGGTGTATTATTATATGGCCCTCCTGGAACTGGGAAAACATTGCTTGCCAAAGCAATAGCAAAAGAATCTGGAGCAGTTTTTATCAATGTTCGGATAGCTAATCTCCTGAGCAAATGGTTTGGTGATGCCCAAAAGCTTGGTATGTATAGATGACAAGTGGAATACTCCCACGTCTTTATTATACACATTTATGTTAGTGTTTTAATCACATACTTATGCGCAGAGGCCATTTTTCATGTAAATACTGTTATGTAAATACCTTGCAAAACATGCACATTAACTATGCAATCTGTCTGCAGTTTGTATTTTTATTTTTGTATGGTATTTTTCCTTATGTTTCTCAATCATCATTGACTGTCAAGACATCAATCTGTTTAGTGCTTTTCTTCCATTCTTCTCCACCATTTTATGCTATGTTGGAAAGCTAAACTTATTTCGTTGCTTTTTATATGTCCTGTGTAGGAGCTAGACAGACAGGGTAATTTGTTTGAATCATTAGACCCATAAATTGTTTATGTGAATGAGACAAATTAAAAGGAATAACAAAGTGATTAAAATTACCTCACAGCAATTTTTTAAAAGTTGCCATATTCCCATTAATTGAATCATATTCAGTATTCAGTTACATAGAAGAATATCTGGACTAGCTGACAACTCAAGTTTTAAATAGTGATACCATTTGCTTGCATTGATGCTAGCTAACTTGTAGTCTTTAAGCGAGGCATGGTGTATTGTGAAATTAGTTGACCTCATAAACTCTTCATGGCAACTTACAAAATAGTGAAAGACATGTACATGATAATTCGTTCCTGTAGGAAATATTTTCTGTAGAATAGTACTATATGATAACTTGGATTTCTTGGGATGGAGATGCAATAAAATACACAACAAACAAGATAAACATATTTAATCTATAGCATACCATAAGAAGAAGAAAAGACAAAAATAGCATGCAAACAAAAAAATCATGCTGATGAGTATCTTAATGATCGTGTCGTGGGTGCAACAGCAGTCATGTCACCTAGGTGGGGAAATGGGGTCGTATGCGAATATGCACAATTTCCAAAAGCTCAACAATTTTTTTTTTTTTAAAACTATGCTTAATGGGGGAAAACACATAAAAATTCATAAATTTTGCTTTGGTAGACCTCATACTTCTAGATCTTGGAGAGTGACTGTTAAAACTGTTTTGCCACCAATCATAATAAAAAATATGTGAGAGTTGAGAGACAACCATCAAACCAGTAACATTTAGGCACTATCTTTTGTTGATTTGAAAATTATTGTTAACTACAAAATTGACTGTTTTCAAAGGTTTCCCATGGTGACTACTTGGCCTAATATTAACTTTGCAATGTTGCATGCGTCTAACTTAAAATGCTCTTTCACTATCACATCAAACTTTATTTTGTTATAAAATCTTGCATTTATAAAATTTCTACTCAAAGAAAAACTAAATATTCTTATTCCTCTAAATGAAATCTCAATATAAATGTAGTTTGAATGGTTTTAGGGCCTTAAATGCTAACTAGCCTGCCAACTTGGGTTTGGAAATGTTGGGTAGGGGAGTAATGGTATGGTTTTATAGAGCTACGTACAGCTTTAATTTGTTTGGAGTCTGATTGGCTTTGCAGTGTGTTGGTAAACAATTTTGTCACTGCGAATAATTAATAGACTCGCTCAATGGGCAGCGACAATATGCACCAACAAATGGATAAATTGTTATGAAGTAACAATTATCCCTTGCGTTTAGAGGGCAGCTCCCTCATATGATATAAATTTGGTTTTTGAATATAATGAAATGGGGTATGCGTTTAACCAGAAAGTAGAAAAGGCAGACTAACATCTATCCATAGCCATGAAATAGATGTGATTGAAATTGATTCTAAATGACTAACTAATGCCGCAAATTAGACTGGCAAACTATCAATAGCACGACTCACAGATCAGGCTATCAAATGTTTGTTGACCCAACTCACTGTAATTTTAATACTCATTGAAGATAAAATGAACAAAATACCAAAGAACAGCACATCCTCACAGGGAAAGAATATTCAAACGCCTATCAAAGCTCACAGACTCATTCATAAGCATTAGTATTTCATTCACAATTCGCTGCACACAGACAATGAACATCTATAGCAAATAATCAAAACTGCAAAACTTTATTGTTCCTCCTTCTGATCCAGTTTCCTGTTACATCACAGTGTAATATGGACACTCCCGGGTAGACCACAAATCGGACCCTGTGAATATCTTCAGATTACATATTTGTAGGTTTCCCCAATGAACCTTTTTGGTTTCCATAACTGTTTCTTTTACGTAACTGCTTCTTACGATTTAGATTTTCTTTAATTTAAAACAAACTCTTCAAATTCCAATAGGGCAGAAATCCCCTCTTTATCAAATATTTGAGACACTTGAACTTCCATGTCTCGTAGGCAGTTACATAATCTCCCTAGCTTTCAAAAATTTGACACTTCACCTCTGCCACTTTTAACAACTTTGCTGTTTTCAATAGCACCAATTTTGCAATCCTTGCAATAAGAGCATCCTTTGGAACAACGTTATTACAACCAAGCAAGTACAGAATAGCAACTACTGCATGCAAACACAGGGTAGAACAATCCCTTGCAAAGATAGAAAAGTTACTATCACTTCATTCAGTTCATCTGAACTTGTCTTGTTTAATTTAGAAGCCATGGAGGTTACAAAGCAGCAAAAGACAAACCATTTATTCTTATATAGAATTGCATTCCAATCAAACTGCTCATGTAGCTGAACTTTTCTGTGTGATTGGAAAGAGCATCTTTCAAAATCTCAAGAACTGCTTCCTTAGGCAGAACCACCGAAGCTATCTGGCAAGTTTCATCCACGAGCATTGTTTCCTTCTTCAGGTACATCATTCAGTTTGCTTTCCTTTAATTCTCCATAAAAGATGCAGTTACTGAAAAGTTCCTTTCCTTTGCACAAAGATCAGTCTTATAATGAGACATGTCAAATATCGTAACTGCCGGCATTCGCTAAGCCGAAGTATGCCTTAATTTTAAAGCTCTGCACATCCCAAAGTTCGTTCATAAATCGATGCTAGTTGATGTTTGAAGAATAAGGCACAGGATATCTGTTGATGTTTGTTTAGGTTCCACATTTATCAAGTCGAGACTTGAAAAGCTTTCTGACATAGACAACCTCTTCAGTAGATTTGACATGCCGGGCCCTAGTTTTGCCATTTAATATCCCTTGTAGGCAAAACAAATTATGAATGGTCTGGGGAAGCTCATGATTTTTCCATAATTTCCAAATTCCAGATTACCCTTGGTGTGAATTTGTAAATCTGCTTCATTCTTTTGTGATTTGCTTTTGTGCTCTGATAGGTATTCCTTCGCTATTGTTGTGTTCCCATTACTGTCGGAGGAATAAGGAGGTTTTGAAACCTCATTCAGGATGCGAAGCTTATTTGAAACCTTTCAAAATATTGATGCCTTCGACAATGCGATTTTGCTCCATAAGAGTATACATTTGAAAGCTCCTACAACAGTTCTTCTATCCTGAACCCACAATGTTTCCACCCTCACAGGGCAGAATTCTGCTAGTTTTCCAAAGATGACTTCTCATAATGCAGATGTCTTCCTGGGATTAAATTACGCTGTAACAAAGTAGACTTTATCTTCTTCATCATGTCCCCGAAATATATACAAGTTAGTACCATTGACTGACATCAATAATAAATTCTTGAGATTTCTTCATAAAGAGTAATTTTGTTGGCATTTCTTTTTACAGCCGATATCAAAATAAACCTTCACATGAGGCCCACGGGTGTATCAACAGCAACCTTTCAAATATCGATAATCTTGTAGATCAGCTAGGTTGATACTCTTGAGAATGCTTGATGCCGATTATTTCCTTCTCAGCTTCCATATAATTATAAAGTGATGAATAAGGCACCGGTTTTCCTTTGCTTTGATGAGTTCATCACAAGATGTCGGATCCTTTCATGGTTTACACAACTATTTCGGGGGCCGCTAGTGTTTTCTAAACCTCCGCTAAAGCTGAAAGTTTGCCAACGCATCAACTCCACTTTTAATTTTGCTGATTTAAAATATCAGGGCTTACTGAGGTTTTGGAAACCTCTAAATTCTCTGCCAAGTCCATATGCCTGATCCTTCGTGTGATGACGGCCTTTGTAACATCATCATTCCTTTGGAAATGATTTCGCTGCTCTAGTTAATAATTATCATGGTCATCAAAATAGCTCAAAACCCGCCATTGCGTAATCGGTGAGATCTTTGGAAATCTTCTGAATTTAACTACCCTCCAGCTCTGCTGTTCATATCGACATTTATTAATGCATTTTGTTGTGGCAACACTTGTAATATGCTTGCAGCATATCTTTCAGAAGTCTTCAAGTGTGACTATTCTTACAATGCTCCTGTTCATGCCAAAACAAGATGACGGGGACTGAGTTTACTCCAAAAATTTGAAGCAGAGTTGTTCATGTAGTGACGGGCTCGCAAAATAATTCCATCCCCTCCAATTGTAATGACCAAGTCGATGTCACCGATTGGTGTCTTCAACTCATCGCCCACAACCATCTTCCATTAAAGGGGTTTCCAATGCAGTATATCCTCACAGGATTTTGCTGTTCTCCACATGAGTCTTGTGCTAATTTATAAAATTGCCAACTACCTTGGCAAACTAACTCTCCTTCATACTCTAGGTCTGTTGTCCAAATGTTCTGTTTCAGCGAGACTTCGAACACAAACATTGCCTGCATCTTCGAAGAATAGTGAATACTGTCCAACATAAATAGGTGTGCGAAGTTCTTGTGAGGATCTGAAACACATCTGCTACTTAACTTTCAGAGGCTTCAAACAAATTTGAAAGTCTTTCTTCTCTCTTTCATAAAATGTATCACCAACTGAGAACAGTACCCCGGTTGTTGTTCTCATTTTGTAACAGGCAATTTAGGCATGCTCGATAGGAGACTTTAAACGTGGAAGCTTTGATTGAGCTTGCTTGAAGAAGTTCTGCAAGAACAAGATATTGTCTGCTGATCCATACTCAGTGAAGAAATGCAGCTTCTTGTGATCCTTCCAATCTTGCAATTTCCAGTACAATCTGCTCAATTTCACTGTAATCTAAACCAGATATATTCTCTAAGTATTTCAATGCTTCAAACTTTTCATCTTCAACATGGCCAGTAGCTAGTACTTCCTTTGATAAGCTCTATAAAGATGCATCAGCTAGTCCATTATGTGATTACCATCATACTTGCGGTATAGCTTGTTAGTTTTATGATCAGATGTAATGGACAGAAAATTAATTGAAAAATCAGACACAATAACACAGCAGATACCCTGGGAAAACCCTCCTCTTGAGGGGAAAAATCCAGCAACAAATATCTCTCTATTATATATCAATAATGGCAACAAGTCTCTTTACAATGAGGCCAATCTCAAGGCCAATATGCAGCACCTTCACAAGATGCAATGATAACAAGAAATCAGCACTTCTTTGTAACTCAGATCTGCCCTTAAGAAATTCGCTATCTGCTCTTGATAATTCGCAATCTGCACTTGATTGATCTCACAATCTGCCTTAGAATAATTCGCACTAGATAGAATAATCTACACTTGATATAATTCGCACTTGAGAAGAAGGAGATTGAACTTGCTTGATCACAAATGAGAGAAAGTGACCTATATATACATGTTGCTTAGAGGGGTCGCACCTTTTCAAGGACAAGGTTGGCCACCATAAAAATAATTACAAATAATAAATAATAATTACAAAGGAGGTCGGCCATCTTAGAGATATGTTGCCATTAAATAATCACAAATAAATAAGAAAGTATGAAGCCTGAAGCTGCAATAACATCAACACTCCCTCTCAGCTAGGGAGGAATACTTCCTGCTGCACAAGACACATCACCTCATCGTGATGCCAACCACAATGGCTACAACCATATGTGGAAAAGAAACGATATCACCTCATCGTGATATCAACCATAATGGCTACAACCATGTATGGTATGTACAAGTGTTCATCACTTGCATGATGTTGTCACCTCAACATGACTTTCACCATGGCTCTCCCAGAGGGTGAAAACACAAGTACAAGAGGAATCATCACATACTCTCTCACGTGATGCTGTCATGGAGTCACACACATGACATCCACCATGGCTCTCCCAGAGGGTGGAATCAAGGGATTTCACTCAACTTCTTACGTAGAGAATAACCTATTAATCAATAATGGATTTCACCTCAAACTTCACAAGAGAAGAACCTATTAATCAAGGGATTTCACCTCAATCCTCTCTACGTGAGAAGAACTCATTAAAGAGGATCACCGACACCGGTGACTCCTTCACAAGGCTATAGCCTCCCACTCATACCAAGCTTATCTCAGTACACAAATTTTATCTTGGAGAGGCTTGAGACAAGTTCATTGCCTCGCTTCATCGTGGCTATAATATACCAATCGGAATGCTTTCAATAACATGTTTAGTTTTGTCATGAAACACTGTATTGACAGAAGGGTCCACATAGCTTAATTAACACAATGGATGACAGTCAGCTCGAACAATTGTCCAACCAATCCTGCAAGGAGCTTTCGAAGCCACACTGCTTCTCAAATTGCCACACATGCTGCAATGTACACGACCTCTGCGGTACTTAGTGCCACTGAAGACTGCTTCCTGCTACATCAGGAGATCATCGCAGACCCCAAATTGAAATAACATCCAGAGGTGCTCTTCTGATCAACAACACAACCTGTCGAAACATAATCTGTATAACCATGCAGCTCCAGGATCACACCTGAAGAATATCTCAGCCCATATCCAACTATCCCACGCAAGTATCTCAGGACATGTTTCACTGCAACAAGATGTACTTGCCTCGGTTGACACATGAATTGACTAAGTGCACTTACTGCATAGCAGATTTCAGGTCTAGTGTTAACTAGATACATCAAGGATCCAATCAACTGCTTGTACATCGCGGGATCCACTAGGTCTGAACTAGTTGCAGCCTCCTTCAACTTGTGCAAGTTGGTTTCCATAGGTGTAGACATGGATTTGCAATCCATCATACAAAATCTCTTCAAAATATCAATAGTAGGCTCCCTATGAATCTTTAAGTACTTGCATCAACCTTCTGACCTCATCGTCCAAGATTGCCTGCAACGCTTGCCTTAGATAAATGTTTTCCAGTGCACACCTCTGGTACTGTAGAGAGTTTAGGGTTGACATCCTCCACCTCATTGCAGATCACTCTATTCTGAATAGGTTTGCAGAGCTACCAATGACAAATCCAGATGACAATTTTGAGCAATTTTGATCTCAGCAGCTGAAGGGATCCTCTAAGGGTTTAGCCTTATAATATAGTAATCTTCACTTCTTCTCAGTGAGTTACAAAGCTCCCTCTTGATCCCTGCTTCAGAGATTGCAAAGAAGTCTTCTGGAAGTGAACTCCCTCTAGCCATCAACTCAGTCTCATGGCTGCAAGTTACGACTTCACGCTTGATCATTTCTTTGGTCGGCATGACTTCCTCATAAGATGCCTCAAGCTTTTCATCACTAAGCAATCTCTTATCACCTTCTTGCTCCTAGAAATTTTTGGAAGCATTATAGAGAGAGATTACTGGCTGTTTATAACTATGCAAAGAAATATCAAGACTAGAATCATACAAGGTTTATTATCTCAGGTTATAGCATGAATACATAAGAATTTATGAACAATATTAAAACATGAATAAGTAAATCAACCTAAAGGGAAATATATCAAAGGATCAGAATGAAGGGATAAAGAAACTTACCTTTATTGAATTTTGATATAACTCTTCCTTACATCTTTTACTCCTCTCGAGAGTGCCAAACTTAGTACAACAAAAAGACAATCTGCACAACTACAGATTTTTTGAATGCAATATGCAGTTAGCATGTAGAACCAACTCTCTCCAAGAGTTCAAGGCTCTATCACAGTTCATGCATTAGAGAATGATATTGATGTGACCAACCAATCACCATCAAAATTACAATTCTCTTTTTATTTCAGAGTCACACTTAGAAATTTTCACAATCAACATGCAATAAATGAAACCACTATGCTAGTGAACACAATTCAAGAGAACCCACTATCTCTCTTAACTAATTACAAGATCCAAATAAATGATATAACTCAGCAAACAAAGTATACTTATCTCTTTAAATATTTTGATGGATGCAAATACTGGACGTAGTATGATACGCTGCTCTTGCATACAGATCAACACACAACCTCATGACTTGAACACAGGCCCATGGCTTAGAATAGAAATTCCCTAGAATCCTTTTGAGGAGAGATCTCATCCATATCCGCAAATGAATCATGCTGATTAGGCTTGGTGGGGCAATCCTTTGCATAGTGACCAAACTTGTCACAATGAAAGCATTGGACTTGGGAGAGGTCCCACTTCTTCTTGAATGCGGGAGTACCATCTGACCCTTTATCTCTATTCCTCTTGAAGTATCCTTTCTTTCCTCCTTTTCCTTTCTTCTCCGATGATTGAGCCAAAAGAACATGAATGTCTTCATTTGTAGAGCTTCGACCAATACCTCTCTCAGCCAACCTAGACTCTTCTTGAATATAGTCTGCCCTCAAATGATCAAACTTGGGAAGTTTCGATCTCTCGCTGATTCCTTGAGTGTAAGACTCCCAAGATGAAGGAAGACCATTAAGAGCCAACATGGTCAAATCCTTGACATCAACAAAATGACCAATAGAAGAGAGCTGATCTCTCAATTCGGAAATCTTCATGAGGTAAGCGATGACAGATTCTCCTTCCGCCATCTTAACATGATGAAGTTGTTGCTTCAATGTAAGTGCCCGGCTTGTGTTGTTGATTTCGTACATCTCTTCCAATGTTTTGAACATGTCCCTTGCCATCTTCAACTTGGAGACAATCGAAACAATATGATTTTTAACGGAATCAACCAACATCTTCTTTGCCTTAGTATCTTTCTTCTTCCATTGAGTCTTCTCTTCCTCATCAGCAGGCTCGGAAACTTTGCTCTCCATGAACTCAGCCAATTCACTTTCTTCCAAGGAGAGCATAATTCTGAATCTCCAAGATGTGAAATTAGATGCTCCCTCAAGTCTATCCTCAAGCTTAAGACCGATCACCATCTTGACGAAGAGATAGAAGTAAACAATGATGAGAAAGAGAGTAAAGAGTATCGCTGTAAGAACAATCAGATCAAGATCTTCGTCAAACCCGCTCTGATACCATGTTAGTTTTATGATCAGATGTAATGCACAGAAAATTAATTCAAAAATCAGACACAATAACACAACAGATAGCCTGGGAAAACCCTCTTCTTGAGGGGAAAAACCCAGCAACAAATATCTCTCTATTATATATCAATAATGGCAACAAGTCTCTTTACAATGAGGCCAATCTCAAGGCCGATATGCAGCACCTTCACAAGATGCAATGATAACTAGTAATCAGCACTTCCTTGTAACTCAGATCTGCCCTTAAGAAATTCGCTATCTGCTCTTGATAATTCGCAATCTGCACTTGATTGATCTCACAATCTGCTTTAGAATAATTCACACTAGATAGAATAATCTACACTTGATATAATTCTCACTTGAGAAGAAGGAGATCGAACTTGCTTGATCACAAATGAGAGAAAGTCACCTTCTATATATACATGTTGCTTAGAGGGGTCACACCTTGTCAAGGACAAGGTCGGCCACCATAAAAATAATTACAAATAATAAATAATAATTACAAAGGAGGTCGGCCATCTTAGAGATATGTTGCCATTAAATAATCACAAATAAATAAGGAAGTATGAAGCCCGAAGCTGCAATAACATCAACATAGCTGATGAAAGGAAACAAAGACTTGGGGTAATGCAATGCTAATTGTTCTGCTGAACCATGTGTGAAAGTGTTTTGGAGGGGTTGGTTATATGGATATATAGCCAATATTGTTTTCTCTGACTGCAATTAAGTTTTAACTGGTTGAGGGTCTTTAATAGGTTTGCAACGTGCCATTAAACCCATGAGAGACACTGAGTATATTTGTTCCTCTAAATATAAATATAGTTGAATGATCTTAAGACTTTGCAATGCTAATTAGCTTGCCAACTTGAATTGAAATGTTGGGTAGGGAAGTAGGGTTATGTTTTTATTATTTTGTAGAGCTATAGTCAACTTTGAATTGTCTGTATTTGGCTTTGTAATACTAATTATCTTGCTGAATTGGTCACAAAAATGTTGGAGGGGGGCTGGTTTTATAGAGATATAGCCAACATTGTTTTCTCTGATTGCATTTTTGACATGTTGCGTGTCTTCTACAGGTTTGCAATAGTAGGTTGCCATTAAGTCCATGCAATTATTGGCCACCAAATCAAATTTGAGTTCTAACCCAGTGTGTTAGTCCCTAATTCGAGAGTCTTGATCATTAATGTACTCAAATTTTGAATTCTAATAGATCAAGATATATTTAGTTCCATACTTAAATTTGTCACATATATTCTTAATTTATTGTGTGAGCAGTTGGTTTTTAGTATTTTATGTTAACTTTTTAGATGTATAACTAATATAATGTTATTCTAGTATACATGTTTCATGACTTTCCAAAATTTTGAATACAGTGTTAGCGAGCTGCTGTTTTGGACATTATGTCTTTACCATTCAGATGACATAGGTGTGAAGCATTGATGTGAGTGCATTATTTAGATTACATGTAAACTGAGAAGGATAATTGAGGTTTGTTGTCTAAACCAATATCTGGATGAATTGGACTTATGCAGAAGGAATTTTCAGTGTGATAGTAGAGATGGAAAAATTGTGTTATGGTATGAAAATGGTTGTGTTCAGATTAAGTAGTGCTTATGTGAATTAGAGAATTATTCTGTTATTACTAATCATTGAAATGAGAAACTATACTTAATGGGCTGAGACCTTGTGCTTTTCCTACATGGTATTGTGGTATGAGTCATAGTGTTGCGACCCGGCAAGTGCTAGATGAGTCATGAGGTGAAGCATTAGCTGTGAGTTTGCAGCCAAGACTCACCAAGTTGCCAAATTTTTGTGGAAATTGTGAGTCCAAGGTGCACTGACTTGCAAGGCAAATCAGTAGCTGCGAGTTTCAAGCCAAGACTTGCTGAGTCACCAAATGTGACAATTGCACTCATGAGTCTGATCAAGCTTGCTGTTGGCTTGACAAGTTTGACAGACTAAAGGAAAAGAAAGTGCATTAAAATTACACTTAAAACACAAAAAGAGAAAGGTAAAAGTGTTAGCGAATGAATTAGCCCTTGGCAAATATGCCTATGATAAATAAATCCATTGCCCAATAAGCACTGATGCCAAGTCTCTAACAGCTCTAGAAAGGCCACAATTGCCTTTGTGGCTTCCCTCTAAATTGAGAGGTACAGCTCCCTCGTATGATTTTGTGTAGCAGCGAATGTGCTTTTTGTTGATGTTTATGCAGCGTCAGTCATCACTTCCAGCTGATCTCTTTACTTCATGATGATAAATTAAATAATAGCCTAAGGCTATTTAATTTATAGAGACATCGATTATTGAAGAGGCATGACCTATATTGATTAATGTTTAATTAATATGAAGAAGCACGATTTGTTTTGAAGACTCGATCTCATGAAGTGGTGCGATCTCTAAAAGGCCGACATCAGATACCTTATGAATGCGAATTCATTAAGAGACAATTAATGATTGTTATTAAGTAAGGCTGACCTCATTTATGAAGGGACACGATTATTTAGAGTTATATCTCTTGGTTGGAGGCTGACATGAAGTATCCAGGGATGCGTCTCTCCCTTTCCACTTGTATATATATTCAATGTGTTCAACAAGAGATTATTCATTCCTATCATTGATCATCATAAGTCGCTATCACTTTGCGAATTCTGTAGATGGTCAGATCGAGTTTTCTATAGAAGGCTGAAGTTATTATTTGCAGTTTGTTACTGTGGTTGCATCAGATTGTGGTGCATATATTTGGCCTTCATATTGGCCCATTGTAAAGGAGACAATTATTGTTATCATTCAATATATAAGAGATATATTGTTGCTGGGTTTTTCTCCCTCAAGAGGAGGGTTTTCCCAGGGTATCTGCTGTGTTATTGTGTTGAATTTTGAATTAATTTTCTGTACTCTAATCTGATCATAAAAACTCACATGGTATCAGAGCAGGTTTGAAGAAGATCTGATCAGATATGGTAGAAATCTATCGAAGCAATGAGGTATTGATACTTCAAGCAATTTAAGTATCAGGAGCTCTTGTGAATCTAGGAAAAGTGATAGGACTTGAGACAGTTCTACATCCTCATGGCGAACAGCATAAAGGTGTTCAACTCTTGGCAAGATTACATCAAATCAATGTGTCCGTGATCTCAATCTGTAGATTGATATTGGTGGATATTAAGTCAAGCTGCAATAAATCTGAATATAAGGCAAATATGAATAAGTCGGGATCTTTCATCAATTGCCGATACTCAATTTGTGAGCTGCGTGGGAATTTAAGGTGGAAATCTGATGGTGTCGCTTGGCACCTCAGACTAAGTTGCTGGTTGTAGCAGCATGGCTGGAGTCATATTGGGCATCGACAATCTTTCTCACACCTAGATGAATCCACACTCAGTGTGTAAGGAGTCAGTTTGTACTGTGAGGTTCGATGTTTTGAGGCCTTCAGTTGCACAATCTTCAACATCTCTGCTCTATGTTCAGACTGGAAGTTAATGGAGCTTGTGAAAGCCTGGAGCATTCAGGAGCTGAAGTAATATGGGCAGATTTGAAGAGGGTTTATATGCAAAACTTAAGGATTCTGATTTCATCGAGATAAGTATACTTTTTGCTTATACTTTTGAAATCTAGGTTAAAACTTCAGGTTGCTAAGTTGTGCAATTTTGACATTGGTTATTTGAATTATGTGTGTAGTAAAGATCATGTTTTCTCTTGAATTGTGATCTTTTGAAGACACCTTTCATTCATTGAGATGTTCATGCTAATTGTGAAGATCTTTGAGTGTGACTCTGAGATGAAAAGAGAATTGCATTTTCATTGTGATTGGATGATCACTTCGATAACATTCTCTTTATGCATGGACTATGATGGTGTCTTGAGAGGCCCGATTCTATGTTGTATATGCTGGCTGCATAATGCATCTAAGAAATCTGAGTTGAGCAGATTATCTTTTGTTGTGCTGAGTTTAGCACTCTCGAGAGGAGTAAAAAATGGAAGAAAGAGCTATTTCAGAATTCAATAAAGATAAGTTCTTTATCCCTTCATTATGATCTTTTGATATTTGCTACATGTTTCACTTATAGGTTGATTTCTTTATTCATGTTTTTAATATTGTTCATAATATTCTTATGGGTTCATGCTATAACTTGTCATAGTAAACCTTGTATGATTCTAGCCTTGATATTTCTTTGGATAGTTATAAACTGACTGTAATCTCTCTCTAAATCGCTTCTAGGATGGATCGAGGAGCAAGAATGTGATGAGATTGTTTAGTGATGAAAAGCTTGAGGCATCTTGTGAGGAAGTCATGCTGACCAAAGAAATGATCAAGCGTGAAGTCACAACTTGCAGTCATGGGACTGAGTTGGTGGCTAGAGGGAGTTCACTTCCAGAAGTCTTCTTTGCAATCTCTGAAGCAGGGATCAAGAGGGAGTTTTGTAACTCACTGAGAAAAAGTGAAGATTATTGTATTGCAAGGCTAGGTGCTAAATCCTTAGAGGATCCCTTTAGCTGCTGAGATCAAAATTGCTCAAGACAATCATCTGGATTTGATATTGGTAGCTCCGCAAACCCTTCAGAATAATGTGATCTGGGATGAGGTCGAGGAGGTCAATCCTGAACTCTCTACAGTACCAGAGGTGTGTCCTGGAAAAACATTTATCTAAGGCAAGTGTTGCAGGCAATCTTGGACAAAGAGGTCAGAAGGTTGATGCAAGTACTTGAAGATTTAGAGGGAGCCTATTGAACTTGAAGAAAATGGTAATCTAGTTGATCTTGGTTCTTTATGTTGATTTATTTCTTATTGAAGAGGATCACCTCATTATCAAATGCAAGGAGTTAGCTTCTGAATTTGAAATGAAGGATCCTTGATAGATGCATTACTTCCTTGGTTCAGAAGTATGGCAGAGGCCTATTGAGATCTTTTGGACATCCTGAAGAGTTTTGTTGGATTGAGAACCCATGTCTACACCGATGGAGTCCAATTTGCAGAAGTTGAAAGAGGCTGCAGCTAGTTTAGATCTAGTGGATCCTACGGTGTACAGGCAATTGATTGGATCGTTGATGTATCTAGTCAATACTAGACAAGATATTTGCTATGCAGTGAGTGCAGTTAGTCAGTTCATGTGTGAACCATGGCAAATACATTTAGTTGCAGCAAAACATATCCTGAGATATTTGTGTGGCACAGTTGGATATGAGTTGAGATATTCTTCAAGTGTGGATTTGAAGCTGCATGGTTATACTGATTCTGATTGGGCAGGGCGTGTCACTGATCGGAAGAGCACCTCTGGATGTTGCTTCAGTTTGGGGTCTGCTATGATATCCTGGTGCAACAGGAAGCAGTCATCTGTAGCATTGAGTACAGTAGAGGCAAAGTATATTGCAGCTTGTGTGGCAGCTAGAGAAGCAGTGTGGCTTTGGAGGCTCCTTGCAAGATTGTTTGGGCAATCAATGGAGCCTACTATCATTCATTGTGATAACCAGAGCTGTGTGAAGCCTTCTGTCAATCCTGTGTTTCATGACAGAACCAAACATGTTGAGATCAAATACCATTATATCAGAGATATCGTATTGAGGAAAACAATTCAGTTGAGGTATATCAACACTGATGAGCAGACGACAACATTCTCACCAAGCTCTCCAGATAAAGTGTGTACTTTCGAGACAAGCTTGGTATGGTGGAGAATCAAGCCCTCAGCCGAGAAGGAGTCTTAGTATCAACCCCTTTAATGCATTTCTCTTTGAGAGAGATTTGAGGTGCAAGCCCTTGTTAATGCATTTCTCTTTTGAGATTTGAGGTGAAAACCCTTGTTTCCACCCTCTGGGAGAGCCATGGTGGATGTCGTGTGTGACTCCATGACAACATCACGTGAGAGAGTCTGTGATGATTTTCTTGTACTTGTATTTTTCACCCTCTAGGAGAGCCGTGGTGAATGTCACGATGAGGTGACAACATCACGTTGAGTGATGAGCACTTGTACATACCATACATGGGTGTAGCCGTGATGGTTGATATCACGATGAGGTGATATCTTTCCTTTCCACATATGGGAGTAGCCATTGTGGTAGACATCACGATGAGGTGATATCTCTTGTGTAGTTGGAAGTATTCTCCCTAGCTGAGAGGGAGTGTTGATGTTTATGCAGCGTCGGTCATCACTTCCAGCCAATCTCTTTACTTCATGATGATAAATTAAATAATAGCCTAAGGCTATTTAATTTATAGAGACATTGATTATTGAAGACGCATGACCTATATTGATTAATGTTTAATTAATATGAAGAAGCATGATTTGTTTTGAAGGCTCGATCTCATGAAGTGGTGTGATCTCTAAAAGGCTGACATCATATACCTTATGAATGCAAATTTATTAAGAGACAATTAATAATTGTTATTAAGTAAGGCCGACCTCAATTATGAAGGGACGCTATTATTTAGAGTTATATCTCTTGGTTGGAGGCCGACATGAAGTATCAAGGGATGCATCTGTTCCTTTCCACTTGAAATATACCCTCTCAATTTTTTTTTGATTTTCAATGCCAATTACAGTGTAATATGCACCCGGTAAGGTTAGCTCCAAACCAAAACGATGCGGAATAGTAACTCTAACCAAGAATGCACTCTAAGACCACTGAAGGAGGGGCAGGCATATGGTCAGAGGATCCCTAGGATCTAAAAAGGTCAATAACTGAAATTGATTATAACTAGAAAATAGAAGATAAAACTCAACGCCAAGAATGTTCACCAAGATCCTTGGAAGGTGAGGTGATAGCATATGGCGGAGTACTTATTACAAACTGGAATAAACTTTGGTGGATAATCAGCCATGGAAATTTTCAACTAACTAATTCATCCGCTGCAGCGGGCATCCACTCTTGAGTGGGGATTCTCCACTTTTCAGTGGGTACAATGAGAGATACAAAATTTATTCCCCACACTGGCGGTAAACCATCCAGGGGTAATTAATGTTTGCTTAAGAAATTACAAGTAAATGCAGCAATAACAAATAGCTGGATTAGTACTACTAATGCACAACCTCACAATCAAAATAATCTGCAGTTTACTAGTATTTTAATGATAGAACAATGCCAATATGTGAAGAATGATTCTCTCAAATTACAGAGCTCTCAAACACTGAAAATGAAGCCAAAATCTGATATTTTTGAAGTCTGATAATAAAAGCCAGCAAACTGAAATTGTAAACCAGCAACCTTTGAATCAATGAAATGCTCATAACTTTATCAATTTACCTCCAAATTGAGTGAAGTCAAATGCAATGAACCTTTGGAGGATAGGTGGCCATGTCATGATAAAGAAACAGCTTCAAAAAACAATCATTAATTTATTTGCACAATTCCCAATGCTCACAGAATGATACGGCCCTTAGCAAGAACAAATCACACACTTCAAATGAAAATCTGAAAATCACTAGGAAGGGTCGCCATAACCTTAGAAATGAGATTATTGAATGCCCATATAAAAATAAAAATCATATAAGAAGCTGGAAACAAAATCAACCTTCAGCTGAGTAGGAACCAGCAACTTGAAATCTGGAAATCACACCAAAATTCACCACTTTGAAGCTCTATCTGCTAGTCTGATTTGAGAAGCAGCCAACAATTGGCCATCAATAATTTGTTTATATCTTTGCCCCAAAAGCTCTTGTCTTCTTCAAATGAACTGCTCATGAATTAGCAACATAGATTCCCATAAAATAATGCATAATTTTGGAAAGGATTAAGTCTGATATAAAATTCCAACTCACAAAAATACAGACCAGCAACCTGTGCTTCAACAAAATGCTCATATCTACTTCGAATTTCCTCCAACTCACACAAAATTGAAAGCATTTGATCACTAGGAGCAAGGCAAATACCCAGCAAGAGAGAAAACTTGTCCAAACTCCAATATAATGAAGCACGGATCCCAAATGCCAACTTATGAAGAAAGTACGGCCCTAGAAGTGGGCGATCTCCATAGAAAAATAATGGCTGCAAGATAAAATCTGAAACTCTACCAATAGGGGCGCCTTGAACATAGAAAACATTATAGCAAATACCCATAATGATATAAAATTCCCTCAAAGAGTTGTAATTGAAATTCTACTTCAGCCATTGAAAAACCAACAAGTAATAAACTGGAAAAATATCACCAAAATTCACCACGATGAAGCTCTATATGCACTTCTGAGTGAAGCACACTTCCAATTGACCATTTAAAGTGCTATAGTTTCAGGCCCGAAGAATGGTATAGAAAAACTAAGCTTCCCCTTAGCCGGGTTCTGAAATCAATTCAGTAGCATTTCAATACAATTTTCCAAAGATGAAGAACTCTTCTCAAAGCCTCAATATATAAGCTTCAATTGGGCAACTGAAGCAACCTGTAACTCCAATCAAGAAACTCTTCAATTTCTCCAAGGGACATCCACCTCAAAAGCATTTTTAAAATATTAAAACTCTTAGTATTCCTTTCCCAAGTCGTCCCACATTTGAGGAGATATTTAAACATTAATAAAACATTAATGAACTTAAATGGGGCGTCCCCCCTTCATGACCCCATTTTAAAAGCAACTTGAAGTTCAATGGCTAGGCATGGGGTACAAACTCAAAATACAAAATTGACTAAGTGCTGAAACTCAGTCCAAAGGAGAGATAGAAGCCAAAGCCAAAACCAACGCCTAAATTGATTCTACTAGAAATAGAATGATGACCTGAGCTGATGCTGCAAATGATGCCATTGCCAAAATTAGACTTACTAAAAAATAGCCATTGTCAAAAATAGTAAGTTTGCTTCAAAACCATCAGAAAGCCAAACTAAACAACCAAACTACAAAGGATTGAATTGCTGCTAAATAGATACTGCTAAAAATAGCGAATTGCTATAAATAGTAAGTCTGCACAACATCCTTTGAACGCCAACTGAGCAGTATCTGAAAGAGGAAACCCTCGAAAAAGCATTTGAAAGAGGAAACCCTAATTTTCTGCTTCAACTTAGCCTACGGATTTCTGGAAATAGGCTAAATCCAAATGAAGAGCGTAGGACTAAAATGGGGACATTACACCACTTGTATATATATTCGATGTGTTCAACAAGAGATTATTCATTCCTATCATTGATCATCATAAGTCGCTATCATTGTGCGAATTCTGTAGAAGGTCAGATCGAGTTTTCTATAGAAGGCTGAAGTTATTATTTGCAGTTTGTTACTGTGGTTGCATCAGTTCATAGTTCATCAAGTTTGAGTTTCTCAAGTGCGAGTTGTCTCAAGAGCAGATCGTTGTTTTTTGTAGAAGGCTGAGATCTTTATCAGCAGACTGCTTCATTTTGTATCTGTGTTGCATCAAATTGTGGTGCATATATTTGGCCTGCATATTGGCCCATTGTAAAGGAGACAATTATTGTTATCATTCAATATATAAGAGATATATTGTTGTTGGGTTTTTCTCCCTCAAGAGGAGGGTTTTCCTAGGGTATCTGCTGTGTTATTGTGTTGAATTTTGAATTAATTTTCTGTACTCTAATCTAATCATTAAAACTCACACTTTTAACCATAAAGCAGTAAAGGCAGCAAACATTAGCCCATAAGAATGTAGCTAATGCAAAAAGAATTTTAAAGGTCATTAATCAAATAGCTCACAGACTGTACTAACTAATGACGAATGCAAATGTAAGCAGGAAGGAGAGATTTCGTAATTGCAATAAATGAAATAATTGTAGTTGAATAGATTTCACACAGGAAATAGATTCTATTTACGCACATGACTCATAGATCAGTACTATCAACATTACATTCGACTCACATCTCACAAATTGAGAGTTATTGTAATCAGAAAACAAATGAACTCAAAGCAAATCCTAAATGTTCCTCCTTCGACTATAACACAGTGTATTCTTCAGTAATTTGACCCTTGGTGAATTGCTCTTTACCCAGATATAGAGGTCATATCTCTCTGTTGACGGTTACCGATCAGTTGCGGTAACATTTTCTTGCCGCCTAACTATCCATCTTGGAAACCGATGACCAGGAAATGATAAATAGCTGGAATGATTACACTGCTAATGATAAGACTTCAAGCGATTTCCAAGCATTTCTTGATTAAACTTCCGCCCCATGGCCATCAATTCTTGAGTGGTTTGCATGCTTCACAAATCAAACATTAAATAACTGTCGCAGAGGTGCAATGGAAATACACGTACAAATTGTCTAGCAAGATCAATTGGGAATATAGTTTAAATTATCATATTACAATTAATCCCAACCGCATTGCCATCTTATCACCTTGATCATTCTTAGCTTATATGTCTCGCCAACCTTCTATAAATTCAACAGGAACTACCTCATTTCGTCAACCTGAAGTGTCACACATGGTGAGCACTCAGAGTGATGGAGTGTCCATGAATGACTTCATTGTCATTGAAGAAATCGAATGCAGTGCCCTCTTTAGGCGTTTGTCCGACCAATTGAAGGAGGTCTTCGTTGTTCAGAGCGAAGTTGAAGAGAAGGTGCTGCGAGGCATACTGGGAGAGGCGTTTTTGAACTAGGTGCATGTGGACAATGCAACGCTTTTGGAGTGTTTTTGTGTACGTTGTAATCCGCACCTTCGGGTGTCGTGACTGGGGAATGAGGGCAGCAGAGTGATTGGTTCGACCGGAGTTTCTCCATCAAGTGAATGTAGGCATTGCTGGCCTCATCAACTATCCATGGAGCAGACTGGTGGGCGACGCCATTTGTATTGCGACTGCAACCCAAAACGAAGTCACCAAAGAAGTAGTGACCCTCCTGCATGCAAGGCTCATGAGGAACATGGGGCTGTTTGCCCAATTTCTGCAGTCTCATGAGAACTTGCTATCACCTGCCCAGATAGAGCACCTCCAAGTTGTGGTAGAAGCGATCCGTGTGCTGATGTTCGCCCTCTGTGCGTGAGGATATCATTTTTTTAATACTATCTAGTCCCCTTTTGTAATTGACAATTTTTTTTGTATTTCCACTAGTACATATATAATAAAATATATTGTTTTATATCTCTGTTGTCGCCTCTCTCTTTTTATGGGCAATTCTATTTTGATTCTATTTAATTGCTGCATTTGAATGGCATTTCTTTATTCATTTTTGTACAAGTAGCTTGTCGTTTATCTAGGATGCACCTAAACACAATAATCTGCATTGTGATTTCTTTAATTCCTTTAAAATATATTTTGGCAGTAATGTGGGGAGTTCGCAAAATTGAACAAATCACCTTTGTACTTATAGAAACCACTCCAATCTCCGCTTGGCTTGAAAGACTTTGAAACTTATTGCTGGTGGTCTTTTTAATGAGTTTGAGAACTTTAAGTATGGACCGCAAACCATTCAAAAGAATAACTTAGAGTATCCGGGAGGTTACAACAATACCCTAAAACGCTGCCCGACTTAAGAAAAAGGAGAAGTAAAGACAAAGGCGGTAAATTGGGAAGTTAGACAAACTAGTGAAAACACTGCCTAGGTTTTGAACACTTGATAAAACACCGCCCGGTTTAAAACTTAACCGAGATTTTTACATGGAGGTGCCGATTTTACGAGGGGGACCCAAAATCTAAGTAACAAAAAGGTAAGACTTAAGTGACCTTTTCTCACTCATTTCACTCACATACTCTGATTTTTTCCCACTCTCAAACAGAAAACCTAATTTTCTGATTATTGTGTTTATGGGTTGATTTTAAGTTATTTTGATTTGGATCATATAAACATTTTTTTCAATTTTTTTTGAGTTTTAGCCAAGTTTTTAACTATTCCAAATAAACAATTAGCTTGCTGAGTGCTTTGCTCAGTCAGAGTCTTGTTGTTATGGACTATGAATCTATAACATGTTTACCATCTGGCTAAGCTGGACATCAGGGATTGTATATGGGTTTTACCTGCCTCCCGTGAATGGGATTGATTATCGTGTATTAGCTACTCTCTTGTTATTGCTATCTGTAACAAATTCTAAATTTTATTAGTTACAATCTTCTTGAGTGTATGCCTATTGTTTTTGTTTGTTTTGTATATTGTCTTCCTATATTGGGTTATCCTTGAAGAAAAGCAATTGATGACAATAATCAAGCTGTATTGCAAACAAACTAGGACCAGGTTTGGATGTATATTATTTATTAAAATGAAAGGCCATTGATTCTGTTCTTATGGCTTTTTGAAGTTGTCCTGTGAAAATTCTTTCTTTTTAATGGCATGAAAGGCTGTTAGTACACTTTTTCTGAAGCAATGAACCTTCATAGTAAATATTTTCTTTGTAGAAAATAATTTGGTCAATGTAATAATGGTCATGCTGAGTTGGAATTGACAACTTATCTTATATTCCTATAGGGGTCAAAATTCTTTCAAGACTCTTATTATTTTACCCAAATTTCTGTTAAAGAGGTTACTAATGGATCATTAGTAAGTGATGCTATTTACAGTGGCTATTTCCAAACACACTGGTGGCAAAATGTCTATGTTCTTGAAGCTTAGCTCACAGATCTAAAAGCTGGCTGAGTTCAGTGATGAATTTTCTTCTTCTCTTGAGCAAGAAATGATTGCTTTCTAAACATTGAGATTGCATATCATTCTTTTAGTACTTTTCAATGCA
Organism: Sequoia sempervirens; assembly: GCA_007258455.2. NCBI lineage: Eukaryota > Viridiplantae > Streptophyta > Pinopsida > Cupressales > Cupressaceae > Sequoia > Sequoia sempervirens. The sequence goes on along the minus strand of VDFB02104793.1, from coordinate 23,745 downwards.
GTGATTTCTTTTTAAGTAACCATTTCAAATTGCTATGGAACATGCAGTGACTGCAGTATTCTCTTTGGCAAATAAGCTTCAGCCTGCCATTATCTTTATTGATGAGGTTGACAGTTTTTTGGGTCAAAGGCGTTCAACTGAGCACGAAGTTCTTACAAATATGAAGACTGAGTTTATGGCTTTGTGGGATGGCTTTACCACAGATCGTAAGTTTAACTTTTTAATATTATTACTTTATTGCTAAAATATATGTCTTGATAAACAAGCTCCACATTTAATGGGTATTGGGATGAATTTATAAACCGCATTTGAGCTGTATTTGTTTCTACTTATATGAACTACATCAATCTTAATAACTCTTTTGTAGTTTTATGTTTTCACTCCTCTCTTTTCAGCATGACAGTCCATTCAAGGTGAATACCAAATAAGCTTTACTTGCTTTTACATTGGGTATGGTAATGAGTATAATAACTTTAAATAGTTATGGAGCATGCTTTTAGTGGTGGTATATAGACCCTATTGATGGGACTTTTTATTCTAAAATATGAAATGGCATTTTATGATCTATGGCTTGTGGTGAGCTATGTGAGATTCAACAACATATTGATGGTAAATAAGTAATGCTTTAATAGGCTTTGCAATCGAAATTAACATTAACAATTATTCTGGCATTAGTATCAAGAACAATTAGCAAGCTCTTCCCAAGGTTTGAATAATATGGCTGTTTAGATCTGGACAAGGGTAACTATGTAAGGACTAACTAGAAAACTTGCTTTTCGAAAGAAATTCTCTGATTTGAACGATAGACTGATTCGCAGTGGATTTCTTAAGCAATTATCTTCCTGACCATTTTGTTGATGTCCTTTTCATGATCTCTTTTTCATGACAGATACTGATTTATGGATATATTTCGTTGATTGAAAAAGTTAAATACAGTCTCCAAGGTAATAGGCCAAGTTCTCTGAATGGTTAAAATGTCACTGTTGTAAAATTATACAATACAATGTGTAATCAAAGTTAAATTACTCCAGAATCACTTGTTTCATGTTTGAATACAATGGAGTCCACTTCAAATACAATATGTAATCAAAGCTAAACTACTCAACCACTTGTTTCATGTTTGAATACAATAGAGTCCGCTTCCTCTTTATAAGTATACACATGCATTATGCCATAGGAAGCATGGACATTCATGCAGGGCTTTATAAACCACTGGTGATTGGTGAAATGTATAGTGATTATGTTGCAACAGTGTGCATATGGGCCTGAAAAACTGTTTCACTAGTGTGCATTTAAATACTGCTATGAGGATTAGGTGCTTCCTGGGGATATACTAGTTGCATCTACATGTACCTGGATTTCAGAGTGTGGTTTGTGTAAAACAGGTATACCCTCGCACCTGGTGCACACAATCTCTTAAAACAGTCAAAAACATTAGTCACTAGGAGACGTGGGCAATGAACATGGGTGCAAAGATGTTGATAGACATGCAAATTTCAAAAATAAAAAATAAAAATAAACTATCATAAACTTGAAATCATGTGAAAATGAGGTTCTCCTCATCTATCCTCAGTTATGTGATAAGTATTCTTGCAATCTGTACTGCCAAAACCTGCAACTCATTTTGTCTTGCAGTTCTTTGGCATTATTCTGCTGGAGGTGCATCTCATTTCCTGCTAATTTATTAATGAGTGAGAAATGACTTTATGGCCTTTGGTCTTTCATAGATTTTTTGCTTTTTGTAGTAAGAAACATCTGTTGAAGCATCAAGAAACCTCCACTGAAGCATCAGGATACATCAGAGGACACTCCCTGCCTGCTGGATACGTCTTATGCAGAAGGATTTAAAAAATAGACCACTCATTAATGTCATTGCAGAGGGTTGATGTTTTTAAAGGCAGCTGACTGAGTAGGAAGTGAAGGATTCTACTTTTATTGCCAATATCCTCATACAAGCCATTGAGATGTTGGGGCTTGAAAATGTTGTTTAAGTCATAATGGACAATGTTAAAGATTGTAGAGCAACTAGTTCAATAGTGGGGGGTACATATGGGAATATTTTTTGGACACCATGTGATATCCACTCTCTCATCTTGATATTGCAAAGTATTGGCATAGAGATTGAGTGGGTTAAAGAAATCTAGAGAGAGGTTGAGGAGATTCAAACGTTTGTGACAAATCATCATAGTCACAAGCCATCTTTAGGACCACCTCCAACTTGGAGTTGTTGAAGGTAATTTTATTTTTTAGGATATTATAAATTTTTTGACATTATTTACTTTTTAATTTGTTTGATTTTTTACACCATGTTAGGTTGCTGTGATTCGTTTGCATCACATACATCATCTTGAGATGATTTGTGAAGGTGCAAGAGAGATTGAGTGCTTGGTCATCAACACTTTTTGGAGTGTATGGAGGCAATCACATATAGAGAGCCCAAAAAGTCAAACGTTGATCCTTGATGATGAATGGTGGACTCATGTGGAATATGTTTTGAATTTCAGTAAGCCAATCATGAGTACCATTAGGTATGTTGATGTAGACCGATCATGTTTGGGTGAAATTTATGATGGCATGGACTCCATGGTTGAAAAAATAAGGACCATAATAGAAGCAAAGGAGTATGATTGCACACAAGCATTTTTTAAAATAGTGCAAAATATCATGTTGACACTTGGAACACGATGATCACACCCTTACATCTCCTAGCATTTGTTTTGTCCACAAAATATTATAGCATAGAGATACTTAACTTTTGAGTAGGATGGCACCATATAGAGATGAAGAGGTTTCTATTGGGTATAAGATTACATTTAGAAGAGGTTGAGTGAGTTTGGCGACTTCATATCTTCAAAGAATCATGATGTTTGCACTCTTTGAGACAAGTATAAGAAAGATGCCCATGAATGGTGGTACATACATGACCAAGGCTTTGTTTACTTGTAGTCTTTTGCAATTAAAATTCTATCTCAAGTATGCATCTTTTTATTTTATAATTTCTTCATTTTTTTGTTATATATTAAATTGTAGTTTTTGTATACAAATTCAATGGGTTGCAAGTTCTTTATCTAAGCAAAATTGGAATACATACATACTCTTTTATCCTCTCAATTGAGTGCAATTGTTTGGGTGAAAAATAATGTTGAGGATTTGGTCTTTGTGCACTTCACCTTGTGACTCTTGTCGCATAAGAAACCTGATTATATTGAGGGGGGTGATGGTAAATTGAGATCTGCCTCTTGAGTGTGCTGAGTTAGATATTATTGTTGCATAGCTTACCGAAGTCTCTATAGACGAGTCCCATAGCAGCATAAATCGTTTGGGGAAAAAATCGGCAAACCAAAAAATCAGGATTTTTTGAAAAATCGTGAAAAAATCGGGAAAAAATCGGATTTGAAAAAAAATGTAAAGGAATGTAGAAAAATAGACAAAACCTATGTTTTCTAAAAACTCAAGGTCATTTCCATAGCATAGAGATATAGAGAGCAAATAAAACAGAGATTTTAAATAGAAAATAGATATTTTGTGTATATATTCATATCGCTGATTACATTGCATTGCACAAAATATACTCCTCAGTTCTCATAAATAAAAGTAGATGTTGACATATGACAAAATGTCAATTACAATAGTGTGTAACTTTGTACAAAATCAACCTCTAATCTAAGTACAAAGTGACAAAAAAAAATGTAGCCAATGACAACAACGCTAGAGGGTAGTAGGCCTTGATGATGAAGCTCCTACTGCAGTGCTTCTAACCCAATCCTCATATATTTGACCAGGCAGTCCAGCCTCCTCTAGTATATCGAAATCCTGAGGTGCAATAGAATCTGAATCTTCGTCAGCAGCAATCCATTCATTATCTGGATCAATCTCATCAAGGTCAATTGGGTCATCATCCTCAACAGTACCTGTTGCAGCCCATGAAGGAATTAGTCTTGGCCTTACAAGTGAAAAAGATAATGAATACAATTTCAACTAACTACAAGTATATTGAAAGTCTAACCTTGAGCTTTCTTCATCTTCAAGCGGAGGTTGTGGTGAACAAACACCAAGTCGCTCATTCGTTGTTGTGTTAGCCGGTTGCGTTTCTTGGAGTGTATGTGTTCAAAAACACTCCAATTACGCTCACAAGCAGATGAACTACATGGCTGGCTCAAAATGCGTCTCGCCATCCATCTAAGGTTTTTGGTTTCATGACCAAAATAATCCCACCATTGTGCTGCAAAAACACATTACATGGAGATGATATCATGTAAGAATATCTTAAAATAATCATCGTGTCCACAAAATAGAGACTATCACAGGTTTATAGAATCTACCTGGTAGCAAGGTATTTCTGCCTTCGATGGCGGCTATAGATGAGAGAAAACCCCTTGCTTGCTTGTACGTTGCTAACTCTCCCATAGCTCCCTTTAATTGTTCTCTAGAAAGCATTTTTTCCATGCACATGAACAAGCCCTGTGTTACCTCACCATCATCATTTCTAAATGAAGAGTCATAGAACAAACTTGGATTAAGATAATATCCTGCAGCATGGAGAGGAGAATGCATCTGCTGATCCCATCTTCTATCAATTATGTCCCATAACGGCATATAAGTGTCCCTGTCATTTTGCATCCTACCCCTCATCACCTCCTTGGCCCTATCCATGGCCTCATACAAATAACCCATGGGGGATTTATCCCCATCCACTAGTCTTAAGACTTTTACTAGAGGCTCTGAAAACTCTACAACTCGTTCAGCTGCATCCCAAAAACTAGAAGAGTACATATAGCCTGCCACTGCTATGCCTTCTACTAGATTTGCGAAGGCAGACGACTCCCACTCATTTGAAACAAACATTCGTTTCAAATTCATTTTTTGTTGGCATAGAGTCTGTAGTGCAAGGAATTGTGTTGCAAATCTTGTCACCCCTGGGCGAACTAGCTCCTTGCCTTCTGTGAAAGTACGCATCATGCACAAAACCCTCGTGTGATTATAAATGAATTTTGTAACCTTGCGGGCCTTTTGCAATACCTCCTTAACCCATTCAAGTTTTCCAATGTCCTCAAGGGTTAGATCAAGGCAATGTGCTGCGCATGGGGTAAAAAATATAGACGGGTATTTGTCTGTCAAGAGTCTACCAGCGGCTACACAAGCTGCAGCATTGTCTGTAATAAATTGAACCACATTTTGTGGCCCAACTTCTATTACCACAAGATCATACATCTGAAACAATGCAGCTGCAGATTTGATAGTATCGGATGCATCCAGGGATTTCAAAAATATAGTGCCAATCTCACAAGAGACAAGGAAGTTGATGAGGGTTCGATTCCTTCTATCTGTCCATCCATCTGACATTATGGTGCAACCAGTCTTTTCCCACTCTATTTTATGCTCTGTAACAACATCTTTAACATCTCGTACTGCATCATTGAGCATACCAACCCTCAAGCTCTCGTAAGATGGGGCTTTGAACCCAGGACCCGCACCTGCAATAGCATCCACCATACCTTGCCAATATGGCGATCTAGCAACATGAAATGGCAAGCTAGAGTAGTACCAAAAGTTTCCAATCGCCTTCCTTGCTTGTTCATGGACATTCTTCCTCCATCCTGTACTCTCCAAAGTGGTTTGTGCTCCTGGTGTAGTACGAGGTGCAAAGAAAGCATTAATGTTTCCTCCACCTGTGTTTGGGCCACGCGCTGTAGAAGGAGGTGTTGACCCTGATTCCCTCAAAAACTCATTTGCATCATCATCCTGACCTTGATTCCCTCTACTATTTGTAGAATTAGAACCTATTTCAACCCCGGTTCTTGCCTTTTTTGCCTTGTTCTCAGGAATCGCATGAAGAGCTAGTAGTGCCTGGTGTGTGACATCTGCAGGGCATCCAGGACAAGGATTGCTGTTATTCCCTGGCTCTTTTGCCAAGTGCCATTTGAAACGATAAATGCCCCCATTGATATCAGTTTTACACCAGTTGCATTTAACCTTCGTTGTACCCTTGACGGAAGTACAATGTGACCATGCAAAGTCTTTTTGACGTGGCATTATGATCAAATCTGCAATAAACATTTTTAATTCAGTCTACTTTGTGGACAGTTAGGAGAGAAGACAGAAAAAGAAAACCAATGCACCTAATGTATAAATTTTGACCTCTATTTATAATATTGATAAGTTAGAAGTTTAAACTAATATCCCTTATTTTTAAATCTACTTTTCATTTATTTGAATAGATTGAAGCAGCAGCTGTAGGGGGATTGGTTTTGGTTTGTCTCATTTTAAAAAAAAATCTGCTTTGGTAGGGTTTCATAATATTTTCCTGCAAACTCTGCCCATTTTTTCTCATCAGGATCACTGACAGCATGACACAATTTGTGCAGAATCTTGAGGTAAGTCACTTGCCATGGTTTCAGTGAGTATTCATGGGAATCTGTAAACAGCCAGATCATTTTTTGTTTTAAACGAAGGCATTGGTTCTGAGGTATTATCTATGGCTGTTTTTATATACTATATTATTACAATACCTAGTGTTAGATCCCTATTTGTTTTTTCACATATTTTGAACTGTGAAATGAATTTTATGTTTATTTGGTGGTTTAATGTTTTTGTATATTTAAAATTTTGGTTTCTTTGTTCTTGAGGTTATTTTTGTGACAATTTTCCTAACAGAATTAAGCTAGTATTGAATGGATACCAGCTACTGCTGATGCTGTAAATGGCTAAATGCAATGGTTGCCAGAGTTATTTTCACATAGAGTTATTTTCACAAACCTTATACATTACAACATATTGTTTTACAGTTTTGTGCGGCTCATTACTGGCTTCTGTACTTCACAGACCAAATGTCACAAGGCAATGGATTGGCGTGACATAAAATGACTAAAATTTTAAAAGATTAGGTTGAATAAGTGACAAATAGCTTGATATTCCAGATGGGTACATCCTCTCACATGGTTGGTTTCTTCATTATGGTGTCTGTATTTTTACACTTTTACTGCTTCGAATACAACTAAAAAAATACAGACACCATAATGAAGAAACCAACCATGTGAGAGGATGTACCCATCTGGAATATCAAGCTATCAAGCTATTTGTCATATGAAATAACTGGAAATGGCCCTATGTATACGTTGAATGCATTCTGTTGGCTTAATAAAAAAATTTTAATATAAAAGGCGAATGCTTTTTTTTAGTAATCTGTGGTAATGTGTAAGAGCATGACAAAAAATACGATTTCAAACAGTACCTACCTGAGAGTCAGCGCCCAGAAAAAGAACCAGAAATTCGTGCCAGAGAACCAGAAATTCGCGCCCAGAAAAACGCCAGAAATTCGCGCCCCAGAAAAATGCCAGAAATTCGCGCCCAGAAAAACCCTCGACTCAGCCGCCTTCAGCACATTAAAAACCCTCGACTCGTGTTCTAAAAAGGAGAAAAACGCGAGATATAAAAGTGAAAACGCGTTTATTTTAGGGTTTTTTTTCAAACGCGATTTTTTCGCGATTTTTTGCCGATTTTTGGTCGAAAAACCCCCGATTTTTAGCCGATTTTCAACGATTTTTTGACAGCGTTGACTGCCCAAAAAATCGGGATTTTTTCGGGAAAAAATCGGCGACCCTGCAGATTTTTTCAAAATCGCGATTTTAGCGATTTTTTGGCGATTTATGCTTCTATAGACGAGACACTTCTACATATGACATGGCTAGTGGAAGTGGCACTGTAGTTGATTGTTGTTCAAATAAAATTGAACCAAATATTGACTTTGATGTTATCAATGAAGAGCAATATGAATATTATTCAATATTGATTGTAATTTTCCTATATTATTAGACTCTTCCAAAATTGGACTTGTTTCCAAATTGAATGGGAGTGGGGCTTGGTATGCACGTGTCTTGTCCAAACCTGGGCTGTGCCTGGCCATGCCTAGGGGAGCCCTCGGCCAAATTTTCTAATTAAAAATTATCAATAAACTGTCAAATCTGCATTTTTAAAGAAAAAAAAAACATTTCTCAATCCTATAACATGATTGAAAACCTAAGATACACCATTTTGATGTAAAATTTGTCTCCATCATTTTGTGACAATGTGTGTGTTTGTAGCAACTTTTGTTTCATAGTAAATGTTGGTGATTTAACAAGGATATGCTAAAAATTGAAGTGTTCCGAGGACCCTTGTGTGTGGCATGGCCTTTTGACCCCACTGAGAGCTGCCACCCCTAGACCTTCCAAAGGAAAAAATAAAAATCATTTTGGGTCAAGTTAAATGAAAAACAATGTTTTTTGGTTCTTTGACATTTTCCCAATTAAATCACAAGTAATTGAATTACATTTATTCTTTTGGTTTGCCCAAGCAATCCCTATCATAAGTAATGCTCCTATATTTGTAGCAACATTTGTTTGAGATACAAGTGCAAGACCCCACATAGAGTTAGTGATGTTTGACATAGTGAGACAAGCTTCTCTCTACCATAGATCATGACTTTGTCATGTGTTTTTTATTTTTGATGCCATGAATATCATAATCCATGAGTTTTGTACACTTAAAACACTTAAGAATATTTATATATTTCAAAATGTTGTAACCTTCAACTCAAGTTGGTTTTTGTACTCATTTGGTCATTGTATACTTGTGTGTGTCATAAAAGTAGCTTCTAACTGATAAGTTAAATTTCTTTAAATTTAATTAATTGAAGGGTACATCATAAAAGCTTTAAATCCGTAAAAAATCTGTATATTTCATTGTTCTTTGCTTTTTCATATATATACAACTGTACTTGTACCAAGGGAAAAAAATACCATATTGACGTATCCATACCTAGGAGGCAAAATGCTATATGAATGTACCCAAACTCGTATCTGTTCTTGTACTGGAATTGACAATTTAGATTGAGTATTACTATTTTCTTTGTTGCAAATTATGATGTAATACACACGCGCGCGCGTGCACACACACACGCACACACTCTCACACACGCACACTCAAACAATTTTTCAATATATATTATAAATTTATATATATAGAGAGAAAGAGAGAGATATGTCAATAACTAATAACAACAATATTAATATGTAAATAAATCATGACAGTAGTATAACTACAAACTTTAATAAAGTAGCATACCAACAGTACAACAATATAAACAACAAAATTAATTATGAGATTCATGACAGCAGCATTGAAGCATTTTGTTGTTCAAATTTTAAAATTAAAGTAAACGTAACTCAGTCTCAAACTTCAAAATACAACAATCTATGAGACAATCCCTCATTCAGGCTATCAATATCAAAAGAACCATCCATGTCATTGTCACTCTCTGCCTGAAGTAGATCATCCAATGGAAGCCCGACCATTCCTGGGTGCACCTCCTCGTTAATCTGCCTAACATTTTCAAGATCAACATCACAACGTGCTGTTGGAGTCTGTCGATACTCAGTAGTCTGCCGATCTTGAAGTCTCAAGGCACGATGAATTGGAACTAATTTTCCTGCTCGTTTTGAGCTAAGCCTTTTTCTCTTAATGGAGTGGATGAAGCCATAGGTGGACCAGTTCCTCTCTGCAACAAAGGAATTGGCAATCTGTGAGATCAAACGAATAGCAAGTTGTTTCAACTTTGGTGCATCCTTTCCATGAAAGTTCCACCATCCATTGGGGTTTTTTTGTGCAATAGTGGCCCTATCCGTCCTAGCCTTTGGTTTGCTGAATGTAGGACCCTGAACATTGGAAAATCGAAGCCACTGCTCTTGAAGTATGGTTGTCTCCTCGGTGCTATACATTTTACGAAGGGCTGCCATAAGCCCCTCCATCACCTCATCATCCTCAAAAGGAAGCATTCGGCCAGGTCTAGGTACATACCACTTCAGATTAAGAGCATAGGCAGTCATATGAAGAGGGGTGTTCATTGTGTTCCACCTCTTTGTGACAATAGGCCTAATATGCTCCTCATAGAATTGTAATCCAAAATCCTTGTCACAAATTGCTTGCTTCATTTGATCAAGAATGCTATCAAAAGTCTCATAAATATCTCGAAGGCTAGGAGAGTTTGTATCTGCATACTTGATTAGCCCCCACAATAGGTGATATGATAGAGCAAATATATCTGCAAGCAACATTTAAATTTTTTTAAAATTAAAAATTATGACATTAACACTATTAATAATGAAAACTAAAATTTTAAAATAAAATATTAAAAAGTAAAACAAATTACAAACTCAAACAATTTTTCTTACCTGATATCGGACTACCAAGTGTCATTAAGCACTCTCTCTCACCACCTTCCCTTCTTTTTTCTTTGATTGAGCCCATCTTTTCCACTCTCCACAAAATACCATGGATTGTAGAGCATCCTACACCTCCAACATCCTCTCTAGTAAAACAAAATAGCTAGCATGTCTAGTCTCAACTGGTTTGAGGAATTCTTTCTTTGAATAAGACCGGAATAGTGCAAGTGAAGTGTGATGGTTACATACAAACATTTGTATGTCTCTAGCTTTGGCCACTACTACCTTCACTCAATCTATTTTGCCAATGTCTTTCAAAGCATTATTCAAAGCATATACATAGCATGGAGTCCAAAAAATATGTTTGTAAGCACTCTCAACCATCAAACCGACTAACTTACAAATACGAGTTGAATCTATCACAACTTGAACAACGTTAGAAGACCCAACCCCTTTATGGCCTCCTTCAAAATGGTAAATTGGTAATCAACATCCTTATATTTCCCAGAACAATCAATAGCTCCAAGAAAGTATGAACTACTAGGGCATGTAACAATAATATTAATGAGTGACCGATGTCGAATATAAGTACACCCATCCATGACAGTGGAACAAGAAGTCCTAATCCATGTTTGGCTTATCTCCTCCATCAACATGTTCACCTTTGAATATTGTTTGTCAAGGAGGGAGGTACACAATCTATGTTCTCCAGGGGGAGCATAAGAGGGTGCAATTACCATTGCATCTCTCAACATAGCTTTGAAATAGGTGACCTTGCCAAATGAAATGGAATAGTATGGGCATAAAAAAATTTGGCCATTGAATCATTGGCTTGCTCACATTTTTGCATATTCATTAACCCTATGACTGTATTTTCTCACCTGTAGCAGAAGTTGCGTTCCTCTTCCCTTTATCACAACTCTCTCCAATTGATACATTGGAATAGTCATGCAAATCGATAGATGACTGTTTCTTATTGTGAGTAGTACCAATGATTTTGTCCTCACTCACTCCAACCAACTTTGCCATTTCAACCTGCTGTTCCAATGTTATAGTATATACTTTCACAAACTCTAACCCCATGTCCACTCTCACCCAATAGATGGATTCTAACCTTAGTATAGCTCCCATAGCAATCAGTTTTGCAAATATGACATAGCCAATGCCTGCTGCCCCTTGCATTTTTACCCTTATTGACTATTAACTTGGTGGCAAATTGAAGCAATGGATTTTTGGGGTTGAAAGGGCCTTTTGCAAATTTTTGAAGAGAAGGTAAGGACATGCAAAACGGTCTTGTGGAGTTCCAATAGAAGCTGAGTTTGGACTTTCAGATTGAGAAGAAGGGTCTATTGATATTTTGTTTACTTGAACTTCATTTTCTTCACTGTCCTCATTCATATTGTCATCACTGGCACTGCTACTGATGCTCATTTTGTGGTGGTTCTTGTGATAGCCAACCGAAGTCTGTGTAGTAACGGAAAAAAGTATCCTTTTTCCTTACTTAATTTGGGAATAATTGTCATTGAATTAACCTAATTTTGCCTAGGTTTAATGTTGTAATGTGTTGTACACATTCACATTGATCGTGGGCCCCTTTTTAATAAAATATACTTAATGTGTACCCTATTTATGGTGTTGTAAAGTGTTGTAATACACTTTCACACTTATCTAGGGTCCTCTTAATTAATTGTGGTTAATTAGAGTTAATTAGCCCCTTTAATTCAAATTTAAGCCTTATTTGTGACACCTTTCGAGGATCCATCTCGACACCCATCATTCAAATTGTAAAACATTTAATTGGGCAAAATCAAGGTCCTAGAAATTGGTGCTAGGACCCATTCGCCCTAGGTGGCGAATGGATCCTCCCTCTATAGGACCCCCCTTTATTTGCATATTTGACATGGGTCTTTGATCTTCTTTCATCCCTCGGAAGGCATGGTCCTGGAAACTTGTGCCACGACCCATTCGCCCTAGGTGGCGAATGGGTTCTCCCTTAACGAGGACCCCCTTTTTGAATTTGATTCTGGAGGGATTTTAAGAATGTTTGTTTCTAGATTTGGTGTCCGCTTGAATTGTTTGAATTTCGGGGTTAATCTCTTGATTTAGTATAAATAAGGGGTTAATTCACATTGTTTCTCCTAACAAGATCTAACAAGTTCAAGTTATCATAAGAGTACATTCACAAGAGCATTATAGAGCATTCCAAGAGCATTTCAAAGGCATTTCAAGAGTTTATTGCAGCAATTCAAGATCACTTCATCATGTCAAGGGTTTAGTGCATTCCTACATGTTGTTGAGCTATGATAGTGGATGTAGCATTGAAGATCTACTTGCATGCATTGTTTCACATCTTATTCAAGGATCAAGGTCTACATCCTTCATGGCCACTACATGTTAGATTGCAGATTTATCTTCCAAGACAACTTCCAAGGTATCAACATTGCATCATTTCATGTTCATGCTTCAATTTCATTATTTCATCATTTGGTTTAATTACCTACAAGGGGTTTGACTTAGGCAAACCCCTATTCACTAACAATCAACAAGTTTTTCTTCCCTTGAGTGTGTGTTTGTAGATTTATAGGTTGAAGATCAAGTGGAGAAGAAGTTTGAAGCAAGATTACAAAAATTGTCAAGTTGCAAGATTGATCTTCATAGTGCAAGAACAAAAAATTGAAGCTACAGAATTCATTATAGGTTTTCAGGAGCTGACAACCAAGGATTTAAGAGTGCAGACATTAAGGAAAAGAACCGAGATTTCAGTTTCAGAAACCCTAACAGGGACCCATTCACCACTAAAGGCGAATGAGTCCTTGGTGCCCTAAAAACAGGCTTCTTGCAGCAAGGTACACACCATTTTAAGCTCTAAAAACTCCCCTCATAGTTGCTATAACAGTTAGGGTTAGTTTCTGATTGTTACTGGCATCTTATCACACACAAAATCACACAATATTAGGGTGAAAAGTATAGTGGTTTATCATCTTGATCAATGCATTTTGGTAAACCCTATTTCCCCCCTAATCAGTCTGAAACTAAAACATTTAAAAAAAAATTAAAATAAAAACTAGTTACAACTTACAAACTTTCTCACATGCTAATTTATTTTTTATTTTTTTTAAAAAAATGGCATACCTTGACAGTTGACATTGCCATGGCTTCAAATTTGAAGCTGTTGTTTTGATTCAGGCTTAAAGCTTTTGCAAAATGTGACAAAATGCAATGGAGAGGTGTCCAATCTCACCTCTCAAACTCCCTTCCCCGTCCCTTCAACACCCAGCTTGAATAGTTGAACTTGAACCAGCAAACTAGTGGCAGCCAGGCACAACAAAATAGTGAAATGTTTTTTGTTTTGGCAAAGAGTATGATTTTAGGTTGTGGCACCCCCACACCCCTTTACAAGCCAATAAAAATTAAAAAAAATATATTGTTTTTTAAAATTTTTTGGCAGTTGTTTGCCTTTGGGTGCTACGGGGGACACCTAGCCGTCCCCGAGATGGTTGGGGGATGTCTCCCCTAGCCGTCCCCTTGTCTCCCTGAAACGCCTTAGGGGACAGGGACAAGGGTTTGAGGGGTGGGGATGCGTCCCCATGTAACACAGATTAAATATACTGAATTTGGAATAAGAGGAAGAAAAAATACCAGAAGAAACACTTGCAGAGAGGCACAAAAGTAGGAGGGAAAACATGCAGAGGAACCAAGGGAGGAGCAAATCCAGCAATTAGATCTTCAGCTAGAAGAAAGGCATATTCTTGTACCTGAAGAAAAAGAAAGAAAATGAAAATGAAATCTCAATCTCTCTAAAGGCAAATACTCATCAGAAAGCAAATGCTGAAGTTATAATAAGTGCATGATAGAAGAATAGAACATTAGTAAGCTCTTACCTTTCAAGGTTTTTCCTTTAGGGACTTGAGAGGGTGGGTACTCATCAGAAAGCAAATGCTGAAGTTATAATAAGTGCATGATAGAAGAAAAGAAGATTAGTAAGCTCTTGCCTTATGAGAATTTTTTCTTTAGGGACTTGAGAGGGTGGGTCCTTACACTCAAAGTTGATCGATATGGCATGGATTCTTCACAATGCACTAGGAATAGTTGGTGCTGACTGAAATCCAAGGCTAAGGATGTAAAACAGCCTCATATTGGCACAAAGTAATACTTTGAATTTTTTTGAATTGAAACTCTAAACTGGGGGCAAGTTATGTTGCCATTCTGAAGAAATGAATCTTGCACAACTTGATGGCAGTGAACTTGAATGATACAACAATGTAGTGAGGATAAGAGAAGTCCCAGACAACTAGTGAGGCTGAGCATGATCATGCCACGGCTGCATAACTCTGTTGCCAAAAGGAGAAACAACCGAAAGAACCCTTTGTGGAAAGTGTGGCAAGGAAGTCACATCCAAAACCCCTTCACATTAATGAAGAAGCATTTCAGGACCTTCAGGATCTTTCAGGAGAAGTGAAAACTTGAACTCCAAATGTACTAGAAGAAACCTCAAAAACAAAGTACAACTAGAAAATAACTTAGAATATTTTTAGTTGATACAGAATTGCTCTTAGGCCAGGGATGCTCTTGCATCATGATGGCTGTAAATGGAGGGAATAAGTATGTTTCTGTCTCCTTTCATTTGTACTTTGCTTTTAAAATAAGTATGTTTGTGTTTCTTTTCTTTGTACTTAGCTTGTAAGATTCCACAGACAGTTCCTTGAAATATTGCAAATGATGTACTTGCCAGTACCATTGACAGATTTTTCATTGCTGGTTTGCATCATATAATATCACTCTCACATACATAAACACAAATGTTACAATTTAGGAAGCTTGGTTAGGAAGATGCTGCTTGTCTTCATGTGGAACAACTGAGGAGAGACATTCTTTGGTATCCTGGAAAAAGGTTTTATTGATGGCCACTACTCTGATAGGAAACTGGGGATTGGAAGTCAAATTATTCTTTTATGTTCCTATGTCAAGTAGCATAGTTGATGGATGCACTGACTTTTTGCTTGGAGTTGATTAGATTACCTATTAAACTGCATGATAGGTGTAATTCAACCCTTTTTGAATCACATATAAAGGTGCAGACAAACTATTAAATTTAAAATGTTCATCTTGATGCCCTCTGGACTAAAATTGTTGATTCTTTCATAGTTAGATGTAAGTTATGTGCACCCAGAAGCCTAGTTAACGACCATTATTCTTTCTATATACATTTACCCACATTATTTGAAATGTAAGCTGATGTAAATCTTATTATTTTAAAATTGGATACAATCAAATGGCATTATGAAAATATGGGACTGAAAATTATTGCAGCAATTAGTCTGAGCTGCTAATATATTCTCTTTTTCCTTTTCTGGATGGTAAAAAGTCAAAGTATTTCTGTAGTGGCTGTCTATACATCAGAATAACTTCGTTATTGAATTCAGACAGCAGATTCAAAACCAATTTTTTTTATACTATTGAATCATTGATTTACATGTGAAGAGAATGCTCGAGTTATGGTGCTTGCTGCAACAAATAGACCTTGGGAGCTCGATGATGCAATCTTGCGTCGTCTTCCTCAAGCATTTGAAGTAGGCATGCCAGACCGTAAGGAGAGGGCAAACATCTTGAAAGTAATTTTGAAGGGTGAAAATGTAGAGGATAATATTGACTTTGATCATATAGCTGGCTTGTGTGAAGGATACAGCGGATCTGATTTAACAGAACTTTGTAAGCAAGCAGCATATGCCCCAATCAGAGAGATGTTGCAGCAGGAAAAGACTGGTCGGATAACTTCTCAGGTTAGTCCATCAGACTTAATGTTAGATGTAAAGCCATCTGGATAACCTCTGTGAATGAAGTTGCTTAGCTTATATATATTTACTGTAAGAGGTTTTTTAAAGACAGCCTTAGTGGTAGTTCTTTCTTTATTTGTCTTGGTCCCAGTGATCGCTTTAGGTCACTTCAGGATGATAACAAAATTTCAGATGTGAATTTCAGTTTTCATTACTTTTTTGTTGTAGACACTTTTCACAATAAGTTAATCAAATATGATCTTTTATTTTGGCTCCAGATGCCAAGACCCTTGAAGCAGTCAGATTTGGAGATGGTCTTGTCAGTTTCAAAGTCATCCAAGCTTGCTGCAAATGAGTATTCAAGTAGAAGACAACCTGGTTTACAGGGTCAGTCAGGGCCATCAACTGACCAATCAGAGGTTACCCTAGCTGATTTTTTGAAGTTCATTTCCCTAGTTGGTGGCAGTACAGGCAGAAGAACTCAAGACCCATGATGGAAATGGAACCGAATCTCTCAGTGGTTGTGGGAGTGTGGCAACGTTCAAACCCATTATACAGCATCATCTCACATAGACTTCCTGAAACAAAGATATACTCTGATGCAATCGTATTGAGTAGCTACTTTTTTTCCATGTGCTTTTACTGCCTTTCAGGGTTTTTGAGATGCACATTTTTTGTGTCAGTAATTCATCAATGAGTATGTACCAGTAGAGGTCACTATCTTTTAATATAAAAATCTCTCGGTAAATTTTGCCTGACTTGATAATTATAGGTTCTTTGTTAATATCACGTTTGCAATAATTTCTATATTAAGCTGCTAAAGAGAATCATTTTTGTTGAAATTGTTTCATTTATTCTTTGCAATATAGATATTTATTTATCTTGGTTTTTACTGTTGTTTAGTATTCTAAGTTAACTTTTCTGGACACCAGAAGAAATCATATTGATATTTAAAAGTGGGTTAAAAAATATCAGTCATAGTTTAGCAATATCTTGACAGTTTCCAGTTGCTTTTTACGGAAAGACCTAATAGTGCTGTTTGCCTGTGGCTGAAACTCTGAACTCTTATCCAAACAAAAGATTTAAAAACTTTTTGAGATAAAAAATAGCTAGTTAACGATGCTGTGCTTTCTGATCTTCCAAGGCTTCAATGCTCTCTATTGGTGCTGAAATTTTCCCTGGTCGTTGCTTGACTGGAAGCTCCCAATTCTGATTGTTCAGGAGCAAGTGGCAGATGTACTCATCAGAAGTTGTGGTCTTTTAAAACAAGGAATAACTCCTCTAGTTCTATGTATCCTCTCGATGGGTATTTTGTTCAGGGATAAGTATCACTGCCTTTTGAGATTTCCTCTTGCTGACAGCTGAGAGTAGATTCGATTTCAAGGGGGAGGGTTATGAGGCATTTTTCTTTTCTTTAAAACAGTCTTCTTATATCCTGGTCATGCTTATCGCATAAATTTTTAAAATAAACTGCCATGTTTTGGTTTAAAAGCTGTAGTTTAAACTTGAAATGGCCTCAGTTCTGAGAAAGGTGTTGAAGACCAGAGGCATATGTGGACACTGCATCATAAATGGCATCTGTTTTTAAGTTACTTGAGCCTGGACCATGAGGTGTTTTGTGGCAATTGACTGCCAGCATGAAGAGTCTGTGAAGTCATATTTAGAGTAGTATAGTTGAAGGTTGCAGGCGTAAAGATCAATGCCTATCGAAATCATTATTCCTCATGAAGATGAGAGATGTGAGACACAGGAATGGAGATGACTGGGAGAGCTGGTTGCATTATTGAGAATGGGGAGTTAGGTTGGGGGGTAAGTTGGCCAGAAGACTACAATTCAAATTAATTGAGGAGAGAAATGTTTAGTTTGGACACAGAATTAGGATGACATCAATACATGCTCTTGAAAGCTTAGAGGAAGATGAGACAAGGTCAATTTGCCTAACCGAGAGGGCTCCTGTGTATCATTTTAAATGGCTATACTGTTCCCTGTAATGTGAGATTTCAAAGGATTCCTTGCTGAGCATAGTGGGAGCAGTGTTGCTACATTTTCAAGAGGATCTTGTTTACCCCTCCTGTGTTGAGCTACAAGTTGCATCTGTAAACTGACTTGCAGTGTATTTGATAGAAATGACAGCTGCGGACCATTGTGCTTGCATGCAGTGCAGATGTGTTTTGCTGAAGAAATCAGAGCCCGTTGACTTTTCCTGTTGCAGATCAAAAGTACTCATTTGCTATCCTTTGGATTTGAAAAATCTTGGAAGAAATCCTTGAAGTGGGAAAGATAACCGTTGAGCCTTCGTCCATTTCTCCTCCATGGGCTGTCCTATCTGTGTTAGGGATTATTATCATGTCCCAAAAATATTTTGAGTAAGAAAATCTCCATGTTATCTATACTCTTCCTCTTAGGAAAATTGGACCATTGGATGTTGCCAACTTGCTTCATTTCCATATATGATTTATGAAAACAGAAATCTGTATTGCCTTTGCCTTATTTGATGCACAATGTTTAAGATATTTGCCTCCAATCTGCTTTTCTTTGAAGCTCATAAAGTTTACAATCCTCGTGTCCGTCATTTCTTCCCAAAATTTGTTTGTTAAAAGCTCATGAGGTGCCACTGGGGACCCATACATTCTGATTATTGTAGCATCTAGATAGAACTGATCACCCCAGCTGTGTTTGATCCCCTTAACGCTCTGTGAAGGCTACAACTAGCGGGAAATAGTAAAATGCAAAACAAAGGCTTTTCACTAATTTGCGGAGGCTAACACTTTCAATATAAAGGGCCTCGTGATGCATATGCTTTGCGCGACTTAAAATGCATGTGCTTTAAAGAACAACTTAAGGTTATTAGGGAAAATGCGGCTGATAATGAACAATAGAAGAGGGGTTTTGCGAGAGGACTCAAGTTATCATTGCGAAAACAAAGCTTATAATTTGATTGGTTGGGGACTCGTACATGTCAATGCTTGTATTAAACACAAAAGGTATTTTGCGAGCTCGTGGGAAGTAATAAAACATGAAAGACTTTAATGAAGCAAAGAGATTGTGTGAAATGTCAACACATGTCCCGCAAGACTTCGAAGAATGTAAAGCCTTCTAGCGATAGATTAAAATATATATAAAAATGGGATCGCTTGGTATTCTAACAAAAGGGGTTGGTAAACACACGAGATGGAAGCCTTAAAGTTATAACTTGAAAGATAGGCAACTCGGGTTAAGGGTCATAGATGAAATATAAGAAAAGTGTAAGCGTTTTAGGTAGACGCTAGGGTTTTAGAAGCCATGATGCACAAATTTTAACATAACCTTGCAAAACTTAAGGATTCTTAGGGATTTAAATGACCAAAGTACCTTAAGGCTATAATTTAAATAAGTACCACTAGTGGCTCTAATTGGGGATGCTTGTTTTGCAGAAACAAGACGGGGATCCATGAATCTCTTGGCAGACCAAACAAAACCTAAATAAAAAACTAGAACAACTATACAAATTTTATACTAAAATCCAATGTGCATGGATATGCCCTACTTATGAAGAGTGGAGCTTAAGGAATTGTCCATGCATTGGCAATTCCAAAATTTCTTCATTCATATTTTGCAGAAAATTCAAATTTTTACCATGATTGTTAAGCACAATATAAGGGCTTGTCCAGATAGCTTCAAATTTTCCTTTCTTGCCTTTGTCGGTTTTGCGTATATAGCTTCTTCCCTTGATCTGGACCAGCTCGACTCACATGAATCTAGGGAAGGGGCGGTGAAACTGACTCATCCCCCTATCCTATATATAGATGGGGACCAAGCAATAACAATATATACAGTACAGGGGTCTCGGTCGGGCCGATGGGAACCGGCTAGGTTAGCAGAGACGAAACCTCCCCTCCCTCTATATAGATTGATTGGATGGGTTGGACTCAATACCAGAGATGTAAATGAAGGAATTCAGAGGGGAGGGTGGCTATATAGATAGAGGGGCCCCCTATATATGTATATATATAATCATATAGTTGGCCCAATGATATACTCCAAAAACTATATAGTCATAGAAAACTTTTTATTCCAAAAGGGGGAAAACATTTTAGAAAGCTAGGCCCCTAGATTTGAGCAATAGTTTATCCATATCGGCTCGACATCGTGCATCTGCCATGGTTTGAGTTTGAGAGATTCAAAACAATCTATATGTATGTCATTCAAAGATGGGAGATGCATGCAAAACGATCTGATCTATATGCCAAAGCCAGAGATGCAGTGCCCGAAGATGTGGGATATATGGCTCATGGGACTCTATATAGTCTTGATAGGTTCTTTACCGGAACACGCTCCTCCCCTCTCTTATATATGGATATGGCTCATGGCTTGCTGATGGGGTCTTAAACGAAAGGGGCACTCGGGGCCTACTCTACATAGCTCCTCCGAACGGCCCGTCAAGGCTCTCTATATAGATAGGGGAGACAATAGACAGTGCAAACCTGAAGTCGGTTGCTGAAATCATGCATGCTCGGGAGAGATATATACAGTGGGGGCCGCCAGGTATCTATAGTATAGGTTGCCCCCAACAGTTATAGTTCTTTCTTCCTCTCGGGAGTTCCCCTGAGCCCCATATATAGATAGGCCCTGACCATTCTATCTAATGTTTTCTTATCGAATAAGTATTAAACTTGTAATTGCTTCTAGAGATTTGTACTTTGTGCTTTTCTTCTTGATTCATCCAATTAAGTTGGTTGATTCTAACCATCATGACATCATTGATATCCTCATATTCTTGGATGAATTTGTAAATTGACTATAAATTGTTGATTGACAATCTGACATCCAATTCATATACTAATTCACAAGGAGATTTCTTTGTAGCTTTCTTGATTGTTATTTTGTCAGCCCATAATGCTAATTTACTTTTGAATCCCATGAATTCTTATTTTTTCCAATTACTCTTTTCATGATCTTCATTAAATTTTTATTAGTGGACTTAACTTGTCCATTCCCTTGGCGATGATAAGGAGAAGAATAAGATATGGCAATCTTATAGTTATAGCAAAAATTTGTAACTTCTTCTGATTTGAAATCTACAATCAAATTGGAAAGAGTTCCAAACCTTATGAAAACATTTTCCATTACAAAGTACATGACGACTTTTCTATTAGCCTTCTTGGTTGGAAAACTTCTACCCATTTAGTGAAGTAGTATGTAGCCATTGAAATCGATTTGTGACCACCACTTGATCTTTCAACAAATTCACCAATAAAATCCATGCCCCATTTTTGGAAAGGAGCCTCTACAATTAGTGTTCTTATTTGTTTTCTTGAATTTTTTTGACAAGCATAACATTTCCTTACCATTTTATGGGTGTCAACAAATAGAGAGGGCCACCAATATCCAAACCTTAGGATCTTATGAGTAGTTGTCTTGGCCATATAATGTCCTCCACAAACTCCACTGTGCATCTCCTCAAGAATCTTTGTAGCTTGTTCTTCATCAACATGCTTGAGCAAGACAGTACCTCTGTCCCTCCAATATATACACTCTTGGAATGACATATTTTATAGCTTGTAATTTGAGAGTTCTTTTTTGATTCACTCATGTGCTCTGGACAAGACATGTCCTTCAAGTAGTATAAAATATCCTTATACCAAGGACAAGATTGCAAATTACATTTCTTTATAAAAATATCTTGTACTTGGTTGATCTGACTAGCTTCAAAGTTAGATTCAGCCATTAGCTTGGCTAAACCCTGCCCCCTAGCAAGGTTTGTTATCTGGATGTCTATGTTGAATTCTTGGATCTTGTTAATCCATCTTCATCTTCTCCTTGTGATCTCTTGTTGGGTGAAAATATCCCTGACAATAGCATTGTGAACATAGGCAATTATTCTAGCCCCTACCATATAGGGCCTAAAATTCTTTATAGCCTTGACCAAGGCATATGTTTGTTTTTTCATAATATCATATTTAATTATGTTGCTTGAAGTGATTTACTATAAAATGCAATTGGTTGTTCATATCCCTCATCATTTTTTTTAATATCACAACAACAATAGTGTGAAAAGATGCAAAGAAAATATCTAGAAAGGCTTCACAAAATCAAGTGACTTCATCTCCCCATGCAATTGATTCTCGCTTCTTTAACATTTTGAAGATGGCCTTAGTTGTTTATGCAAAATTGGTGACAAATCTTCTAACAAAGTTGATTTGTCCAAAAAATGATTGAATCCCTTTTATAGTTTTAGGAATTGGAATTTTGTCAATTGCTCCCACCCTATTAGGATTAATTCTAATTCCATCCTTTGAATCTATATGGCCAAGCAATTTACCCTTTATAACCCCAAATGTACATTTCTTAGTTTCAATGATATACCATATTCAATGGTTTTGGAAAAGATTTTCTCAAGATGATTATAGTGTTCCTCTTCTTTCTTTGAGAAGGTAGTTAAATCATCATGATACACGACCATCATTATATCAATTTAATCAACAAACACAACAAACATGACTCTCTAAAAAGTTGCTCCAACATTAGTTAGTCCAAAAGGCATCTTAACATAAACATATGTACTCTATGGTGTAGTAAAAATAATTTATATTGCTCTTATTCTTTCACTATCTCCTGATTGTAACCTAAGAAACCATCCACCATAGATAGTAGCTCACATCTAGTCACCTTGTGTAGCATTGCTTCCATATTTGGCTAGGGATAGTTATCTTTTAATGAAGATATGTTCAAACTTATGAAATCAATACATAATCTTATATCTCTATTCTTTTTCCTTATTGACACTAAATTAGAGGCCCATGTGGAATGTCTAATTGGCCTTATAATCCCATTGTCTCTAAGCTTCATCAATTCTTGTTGCATCTTTGGTGCCAAAGTTGGGTTAATGGGTCTTTGCTTTTGTTTGAAAGCTTTGGCATCAGACTTCAAAGGAATCTCATGCTGAAACAAATATTTTCTATGGGCTTATAAATCATCATAAGACCTTGCAAAAACATTCTTATATTTTCTTAACAAAGTGATAAGCATAAGTCTAATCTTGTGATCCAATTTTCTCCCAATCTAAACTTTCTTAGGTAAAGCTTCTGAACCTAAATTTATTTTCTCTAAATCATTTTCATGAACAGGGTTTGATTTAGCCATATACCTATCCGAGTTATAAAAAGCTCTTTCTAAGACAACCAACCCTTTTGGGATCTTGTTAGTCCTTAATTGAATAACTTCATTCCCAAATACTCTTTTCCATCCACAATTTCCACAAGATTGAGAATCTATTTCTTGATTGTGGTATTCTTCAATACAATGCAAAAAATTTAATGAATCCCGATCTTCATCAAAGACTTGATAGTTACAAACATTATCAGGTACTAATAGCCTATTTAAAATCTCAATAGTAGATATACCAGCAAAACTTATGTCATTAGGTCATACAACAATGTTGTCCAAGAAATCAACTATATCATTTTTTGATCTTTCAATCCATTCTATAGAGAATTCACCAAACATTTCTAGAGCATCCTATACTGCAGCCTTATATTGTTTTAACCTCTTATTTTTTGAAACATACGTTGCTCTAATCTGAGACATTATCAATTTTGAGTCTCCTAAAACTCTTAGTTCCTTAATTCCATGTTTGATTGCCATGTTAAGCCTAAGCAAAAGTGTTTTATATTTTGCTACATTGTTTGTGCATTCAAATATTAATAAAAATGAGTATTTAAAAGACTTACCGTTTGGTGATATCAAAATCAGCACTGCTCCTACTCCTTTTGAGCAAGCACCATCAAATAGCA
>VDFB02104792.1:24671-80569 GCA_007258455.2 Sequoia sempervirens | reverse complement strand
ATATTAAAGTTTAAGTGACTTAAGTGATTTATTTAATATTTTAATATTATTATAAAGTTATAAAGTAACTTTATAATAATAAAGTCACTTTAATATTATAAAGTGCGTTAAGTGAATAATTTAATGTGGGAATATATCTTTTATCCCACATTGGCTAGGAAGGTGTTTGAGCTCTCATAAGAAATGAATAAAAAGAGACTTAAGAGCTCATTCTCGGTATCCAGTTGATGAATATTGTTTTGATTGATTTTTATTGTGGAGCCTAGGGCTTTCGCAATTTTCTTCTTGTCATAGGAAACGAAATTGATAGCATAACTGAGGGAGTGAAATATCTCTTGAAGGGTTGCAATTGAGGAGAGGATAATTCAGTCCTTTCATTTGTGCAAATTGGTGAAGTTTCACAAGGGTTATGAAGATTATTACTTGTAGATCAGAATTTTTGTTAGCTGCTACAGTGGCGTGAACAGTGATCCGCTACAGTAACTTGGTGCATCATTCAAAGCATTCTCAGCCTAGTTGTGAACTTTCTAGTGCTCAGAATCCATTCTCTGCTTGTTGCAATTAATCTCAGATCTGTATATGGTCATAATACCTGAAGATATTCATTTCCAGACTGCTGTACACATTTCAGACCTGAGCAAACTTCCAGGTCGGGGTTTTATATGCATTCTCATCCATGCTAAATGTATATTTCTACATAGATTATCAGTAAGGAATTATGAGTATAAGTTGAAGTGAATTTCTGAGTGCTTCTAGTTGTAAAGCAGTTTATAATCTCTGTCTTATCTGAAAATGCATAAGTCTATTGGTTACATCTGAAAATATCATTGTATATCAGACCTTTGGCATTAAGTCTGGAATTGATTAAGATTGTAATAGATACCAGCAAGAGATACTTGAATATCAGTGTTCACATGACTGCAATCTGATTTGGGTGAAACATTTAAGGGTATTTTGCTGTAGGTCATTTCTGAGCATTTTGTATAAACAGACCAGCCATCTTATTACTCAGAACTTGTTGCAAAAGGGCTGTCATGTAGCATAATTGCACATTTTGAAACCTTAGTCTACACTGTTATATCTGAACTTTGTAGATGAATGTAATGATAATATTGTTGTTACAGTCCACTTAGCATAGCTTGTGATCTACATGCTTACTGCTGTTCATTCTGAGTCAAATACTCTTATATCTGACCATCATTCATAATCAGTTTGGGCCTGTGCAAGTCTTCAGTTGTCACTGTGCATTGAGTAACGAAGCTTGAAGTCAAGAGTCTTGACACTATTGAAATGGTTGTAAAGAAGATTGCAAACCAATAAAGAGTTTATGATTGAGGAGCTTATATAGCTGATTGTTCATTTGGATGCTAAATTTGAATGCTTGCCAATTATTTGTCATAATGACTATGGCTGTAGGTGTTCTTAGTTTATGATCAGCTTGTTTGACAAGTGTTTGTATTAATGCTACACGCTGTAGTTGCATACTTGCTGCCATAGAATGCATACAAAGTGTTTGACATTATGTCTACTAGTTGTATTTTTCAATTTTAATCATGGCTATGTATGAGAAGGGGTCAAGAACAGTCAGTTTACCACTCACTTGCTTTGTAAATCAATCATGCATCACTAGTAGCACTGTAAGCACTAATTGCAGCACTTTTGAAGTCATTTCCAAGCAACTAGATCAGACTGATAACTCAGACCAGCAAGCTTAAAGTTTGCATTCGAATTGTTTGACAAAATTTCAAGGGAACAAAGAAGAGTTTTTGAGTCAGCTTAGGCTAGGCTCTTCACACAATCCTGTCCATGCTCCTATGCGGCTTTTAAAGCATTTATTTCACCTTATATAAGAGGTGAGGACCAAAAATGGATATTGGCAGTTACTCAGCAAGACTATAATATGCCAGGATTCCCCTTTATATCAGCGTTTCAAACAAATAATTCCACGTCAACACAGAATATGAGCAGATAGTAACAATAATACTCTTACCTTTGTGGCCAAATGGAATCCCGTATGAGTCTCTGCCTTGGCAGCGGTATTACTAGAAATCAATTTATAATCTGCGCCCTCTGTGTAAAGATATTGTGTAAATGTAATCCAGCGCTACAACTCCTTGAATGGCCAAACTGTAAGTTATTCCCAAAAGCACGATTTTCACCAGATATAGGGTATATAAATATTCATTATCGACAGGGGCCTTTTTCTTTAATTCAAACTTTCAAACCAGAAATAACATGAATTTCTCAACCCAAAGAAAACTTGATATTTGTCAAAACCCAAATATCAACTGAAATGCTAAATCTGTCTTATCAAGATTTCACAAACTTCAACCAAGCTTTAATCGTTTTAAACCAACTGCAAAATCCGAGTGACTTTGCTAGACAAAAATTGGGTTTTCGTCCAATTCTGAGAACATGAGGGTTTTCGTCCTCAAGTTACGAAAAAGAGCCAAGCTCTCCAAACCACAACTCAACCATGCGTGCCTACAAATGAATTTCCAGAACTTTTATTCTTTTCTCCTTCGTAACTCCTCGCGCGCCTTCTTTAATTCTCATCTTTTCTCCTTTTTTTTACCTTTTATTCTTTTTATTGAGAATTCCCCTCAAAAAGTAACTCAATTTATTTATTTAAACTTTATAACTGCAGTTCCTTATGCTCTATTAATTTAAGTTGTTCTTTTTAACTTAACTAATTCCGACAACTTAAATTAATAATCCAACATTATGCTGACACATAAAATTGGGACAACATGTTTTTTGTGCAGACGAACTCAAAACGAATCCAACCCCAGAAAATTCTGCACCTAGAACAGTAGAATCAATGGAACCCAACTTCAGCCTAGAGAGGCTCTACAGATTTAACAATGCATCATGAAAGATCTAGTTGGAAGCATTCGCAGGATCATCACACTTGCAGTAGAAGATAGGTTCAGGTGCTACTGCACGAAAGAAGGTGACTTAGCTTAGCTATGGTACAAGTTCAAGGATTTGTTGGGCACCAGCAGAACTATTTGATCAATTGTCTAGAGTTAGAACTCTACACTCACAAGCTCATTGGTTATGACTTTATTGAAGACTTCATTTCGCAATTCAATTGAATCTGAGTAGATGTCGGAGTAGCTGGAGGTTAATAAAAGAAGGATTTTGAGTATGTGAGTATTTTTTTCAACAATTTTTCACATATGCTGCCTCTTCCTCGACAATCCCAAAGATCCATCTTTTGAGCAATTGTGCCAAACTCTCATGCAGTTCCAGGCCTCCCTATAGAACCTTGGACAGCTGTTACTACAAATCAAGCTCATGCTGTTAGATCCTCTGAAGAATTGAGAGCTAGAAGTCCAGGTCCTAGCAAAGGACAGTTGAGGAAAAAGCACGGTTGTGGCTATTGTGGGAAACCTTATCATGATGAATTTGGATTTGAAATCTCGAAGAGCATGCTAAGAAGATAGCTAGAGACAAATTCCTGGTAAAATTTTACACCACCTTACATGCCTCTTGTAGCTCCAAAACCTCTTTTGAATGGCTAGTTGACATAAGAGAAAGTCAAAATATGACTAGTTGCAGGAGCATGCTCTCCATCTATTCCACTGTACATTGGGGAGAATGAATTGCAACCAGTGGGGAAGGGGTGATCTCTCTATCAGTAATGCAAGATTCAAAGAAGCTCTTGGTGTGCCAGATATGGGTCCCAATATACTCTTTCTCTATTGCATCATGCACACCACTAAGAAGGTCAAATTTTGCCAACTAAGTAGGTTGTAAAGACATGAACAACAGATTCAGGATTGATGTTTCAAGGATTTGTGATGAAACAATTAAGATATATAAGCCTGGTGAATCAGATCCACCATGCAAATCATCAAGGTTTGTAGCTATGGTTGCAAAGGTGGATGGCATAAATTCACTGTGGTATCATAGATTAGGTGACACCATTTATAGATCTATGTGACACATGAACATTCATGACAAGGTTCAAGGACTACCTACCATTAATTCCCCAACTAAAGTCTGCAAAGGATGCCTTCTAACTTCTAAGCAAGCACAATCAAGATTTTTTTTAAAGAACAAGGTTCATAGAGCAACTCAGCCCCTAAAGTTATCTGAACCTGCTAACATTCCCCCAAGGTTAAACCATAAGCAGAATGAAATATTTTCTTGCCTACCCAGAATAGCTCTTCTATAGTCTTGGTTTTACATGTCCACAAAATGCCAGTGAAGCAGAAAATAGCCACAACGTTTTGTTAATTTGATTATTCTAGTCTTATATCCCCTCGGAGTTCTCTCCTCATGCCAGAATTTCAAAACTATCTAACTCCCTAAGTTGGCTGGCAAGGAATCAACAATTAATTTTCCAAAATTCCCCTTTACCTTGGTTTCAATTTCATTCATTGATTCAATCATCATATCTTTCATGAATAGTCTTCAGAAAAGGGTTATTTGGGAGGCTGCTTTACTAGCCATTTTAGGTTCTCTCTTCTTAGGTGCTTTGTAAGAACACTTTGTGCCCTAGTTTCTGATGCTGGTTTTTTTTTGTTTTGTGTTTTGATGTTTTATGAGGGTTTTCTGTTTTTTTTTGTGTTTGATGAAATATTTGCAAGAAATAAAATGCAGAGCATAAAGAAATACAAGTAACTATGATAATAGCTCCTCCAATCCAATATATTTTTATTTGCTCAATATTCAATAGAACAGACTATTACAATCATACCCGAAATTATCTGAAGGCATGCAGCTGCTGTTCGTTACTTTAAGCCAAAAAAACTTCATAGAAAAGTTCGAATCTCCCTCAATAGGCTGCTTTTTTGATCATGGAAGGTGTGGCTGGAATCCCTAGGCTTGGGTGCCCCTTTATGTATTTTTTTATTTGATTTTTGAATCCCTTAAAGGCAAAATCGCCCCTCCTCAAGAAGGCCGACCCCTGGTGCAAAAGAAGATTGCTGAAACCCCAAAACCGACCTCTTGAAATCTGATTTATTATGGCAGATGATAAATCTGCAATCGCCCACTCTGATTCTTGCAATCTCTGAATAGTAAAATC
The DNA here is from genome assembly GCA_007258455.2 of Sequoia sempervirens. Lineage (NCBI taxonomy): Eukaryota > Viridiplantae > Streptophyta > Pinopsida > Cupressales > Cupressaceae > Sequoia > Sequoia sempervirens. The sequence continues at coordinate 75,531 of VDFB02104792.1, read as the reverse complement.
AAACCCTTTTGTCTCTCCAATTTGCACAATAGAACATTTGAATGATGCCCTCCGAAATGCCAAATTCAACAGGTAGTTCACTGTTTCAAATGGCTGCAAACACTGAAGAAGGAACGTTCTCCAATGGCTCGAGGAATTGAAAACCCTTGGCTTTCACTCTTAGACAAACAATTCATCAACAACAAGCTCAATCAAATGATTCCCAAATAACTCCAAAGTGAAATATATATCTCCTCATGAGAAGTTCGAACTTTCTCCAAAAAGGCATTTAATAACATTAAAAATGTTATTTATTTGCATCATTTAATATTTCAATTAAAACTTAGGAGATGGCGTCCGATAATTAATTCATTGATTTGGCCCCCTTTTAATGACGTTTTGACCCTCAAGTTATAACATTAAAATTTCACCTTTTAAAATTCATCATTTCTCAACACGCTATTTGAACTGGGGATTCATTTGATGATTCTCCATACGATCACATGCCTTACTAAAAATAGTAAGGATCCCATTCTGTCCATGTCCAACTTACTATAAATAGTAAGTTGAGCAAACTGAGTCTTGAAAGCCTCAAACGAAAGCCAAAGCTGATCATCACTGAACGCTGGAGGTGATACAATTTTCAGAAGACCCTCTCATCACCTTCATTAGCCTACGAGGGTCATAATGATAGGCTAATCTATTGAATACAAATGTCTCACTTTGGAGGGGACATTACAGTCCTCCCTCCCTGAAATTGCTTGCCCTCAAGTAATCTCAATGCTGGGTGCTGTAAGATCTCCTCACCTTCCCAGGTGGCATCCTCTACTGACAATTCCTTCCATTTGACCAAATATTCTGTGATAGTTCGTTTCCGTACCCGCTTCTCTCTAAAATCCAAGATAGCCTCTGGCTCAAGAATCAATTTCCCCTCGTCATCCAGGGGTGGCAACACTGCTGATGGAGTCACGTGATGTCCCAATGCCTTCTTGAGGCGTGATACATGGAAGACATTGTGAACTCGACTATCTGCTGGGAGTTCTAACTCATATGCTACTTTACCAACTCGCCTGATAATCCAAAAGGCCCATAGTAGCGTGGTTTTAATTTTTCAGCACCACTTTTCCTAAGTGTAGATTGTCGGTACAGTTGCAACATCAGGTATACCATGTCTCCGACCTCAAATGATCTCTCTGTCCTTCACTGATCTGCATATTATTTCTGTTGATTTTGTTCCTTAGTGATATTTTCCTTGAGAGCCTTCATAATGTCCTGACTCTCCTGCAACGTGTCACCAACACTAGGCACTTTGTTGTCGCTCAACAGAAGGTCGAGGAAGCTAGGGGCTTCATACCCATATAACGCCATGAAAGGAGTCATTTGTATGGACATGTGGTAAGTGGAATTATAACAATACTCGCAAAAGTAGATCCACTTTACCCATGCCTTCTACTGCCCCGCTGTGTAATTTCTGAGATAACCTTCCACCCATTTATTGACTATCTCTATCTGATCGTCTGTCTGCTGGTGGTAGCTGGTACTTGGGGTTAGTTTGGTCCCACAGAGTTTGAATACCTCCTGCCAAAAGTGACTCATAAACCGGCTGTCCCTATCACTAACTATGGTCTAAGGTAATCCATGTAGTTTGAAAACCTCCCGGAAGAACAATTCTGCCACCTGTGTAGCCGTGTATGTAGCTGTAATTGGAAAGAAGTGGGCATATGTTGTTAATCGATTTACAACCACATATATACAGTCTTTCCCTTGGGCTTTAGGCAAGCCCGTAATAAAGTCCATGGACAGGCATTCCCACTTCCTATTAGGAATTGAAAGTGGCTGTAATAGACCTGCCGGGTAGGTGTGCTCTTGTTTGTTCTGCTGACAAACTGGACACTCCCTAACATACTGAAGAACATTGACCTTGAGCCCTTTCCATGTAAACCTCTCCCTGATCTACCTGTAAGTTTTGAAGTATCCCAGGTGTCCTGCAGTAGGCACATCATGGAAAGCCCACAGTATAATGCTCTTCATCTCTGACCCTGGCGTCAAATATATCCTGCCCTTATATATGATGAGCTCATTGACAACTGCATATCTGCTGTCCTGAACTGAACCCTCAATGATCCCAGATGCCCATGTGTCCTTGGCGTATTCCGCCACTATTGGGTGCTTCCAATCCTCTGAGATCTGAACCATAGTGTTCAAGTGTGGTCTGCGAGATAGAGCATCAGCGATGACATTCTGAGTACCTTTGAAGTATGTAATGTCGAAGTCGTACGATTGAAGCTTATTGACCCATTTCTGCTGGTGGTCATTAAGGTCTCGCTACCCCAAGAAGTGTCTAAGACTATTGTGGTCAGTTTTTATATAGAATTTGCTGCCAACGAGATATTGTCTGAATTTGGCCAAAGCGTGCATAATGGCCATATCATAGATACTATAACCTCTCTTTGGTCCTCTGAGCTTCCTGCTCTCAAATGCAATCGGGTGCTTATCCTGCATAAGCACAGCACCAATTCCCTCTCCTGAGGCATCACACTGAAGCTCAAATGGCTTCGTGAAATCTGGCAAGGCAAGAACGGGACAAGTAGTCATAATTTGTTTGAATCTCATAAAGCACTCCTATGCCTCCGGGGTCCAAATAAAAGCACCTTTCTTCATCAAGTCCGTGAGAGGTGTTGCATGACGCGAATAACCGCTGACAAATCGAAAGTAGAAACCACATAACCCCAAAAATCCGCGCAACTGTGTGAGATTCTCTGGAGTGGGCCAATCTATGATAGCGTGGATCTTGTTAGGATCCATCCTCACACCTTGTGCACTAATGATGTCCCAAATATAACAATTCTGTCATGCCGAGGTTGCACTTTGATTCCTTCACATACAAAGACTCCCTATCCAAAATCCCTAACACTACATCCAAGTGAGCAAGGTGTTCCTCCCACGTTCTACTGTACACTAGTATATCATTAAAGAATACAAGTACAAACTTCCTCAACTGTGGCTAGAAGATTCTGTTCATTGTGGCCTTGAACGTGGCTGGCGCATTGGTTAGCCCAAATGGCATAACCACAAATTCGAAATGCCCCCAATGGCATCTGAATGCCGTCTTCTCTATATCCTGCTCATGCACCTTGATCTGATGATAGCCGGACCTTAAATCAATTTTTGAAAAGAAACAAGCACCATGCAGCTTGTCGATCAGCTCATCGATCTGTGGGATGGGGTATCTGTTTTTAATGGTCCTCTTGTTCAGAACCCTGTAGTCGATGCACATGCGAAGAGTACCATCTTTTTTCTTGACTAAAACCGCTGAGGAGGCAAATGGTGATTTGCTTGGTCCTCTTGTTCAGAACCCTATAGTCGATGCACATGCGAAGAGTACCATCTTTTTTCTTGACTAAAACCACTGAGGAGGCAAATGGTGATTTGCTCGGCCTAATGTGACCCATGGTGAGCAACTCCCTAATGGTTTTCTCTATCTCATCCTTAAGTTGTTTCGGATGCCTATATGGAGTAATCATCACGGGCTTAGCGCCCTCTTCTAGCTCTATGATATGCTCAATACCCCTATCAGGGGGTCTACCTGGTGGGATGTTGCTGAAAACCTTTCCATGTTTAATTCTTATCTCCTGTATATCCGGGTGGTATTCTGTTTTATGCTGCCCCTCCTGAGTTGGCATTAGCACACATTCAGTTGCCCATTCCACCATATTGTGCCGCATGAGGCTCTCCATCCGCCTGAGTGACAACATCCTGAAATTGCTATCTCTGATGGCCTTTAATAACTGAGTTTTTCCCTCTACCTCAAAACTCATCTCCATCTCACAAAGGTCAAGAGTGAACTTGCCAATAGCATGAAGCCATCTCATACCCAGGACTACATCTATGTCTCCCATGTTTACCACATAGTAATCAGCCTTAAAGTTGTAGTTATTAAGGCGCATAGGGAGATCTTTGATCATTCTTTCACACTTAAGGGTATATCCATCTGCCACTTTCACCCTTATACCTTGGAACTCCTCTGTAATGATCCCACGCTTCTCCACAAAGCGTGCATCAATAAAATTATGAGTGACACTTGTATCCAAAAGAGTGATGACCTTTTGACCTACTAGGACACCATGCATTCTGAAAGACCCTTTCTGCTGGATACTAGTAATTCGTGCCTCCTGTAGATTGATTTCCCCTTCTTTTTCCTCTTCTTTTTCTGACTTTTCATCATTTGATTCTTCTTGACCAGCTTGCTGGTCGGAATTTTCAGATTCTGAATCTTCATAAAAAGCCCACTTAACTCGGTTAGCTTTTCCTTTTGGTCTTAAGGGGCAGTCATGATTTGCGTCATATGGACCCTTGCAGTAGAAACATAGCTTCTTTTTTCGCAAATCATTTAATGTTTCACGGTCAAATGGAGCTGCTGATTTTCCTTTTTGATCCCCCTTAAAATCAGATTTTTCTTTGTTTTTGGGAAATGTTCTATTGTCTCTGAATGAAGAAGAGCCTTTTGAGACAAACTTGCTTGAAGACCCGAACTTGCTTGATGGGGCTGCAAGTTCCATACTCCTTGCCTTCTTCATTGCTTCCTGTAACGTTGGTGGATTGAAAGCCTTAACCCACCCACGTAATGGTTCCAATAAGCCCTCTATGAAGAACACAACTAACCTCCTCTCTGAAATGTTTGTCACCATTACAGATAACTTCTGGAAATCAATGATATAGCTCTCTAAGCTGCCAGTTTGTCTAAGCTGTGCCAAGTCCCTAAAATAGACTTCTGGATCCTTTTTATCAAAGCGATCAACCAGTCTATCCACAAACTCCTGATAGGTGGTGATACGATTGTGCTGCAGTGTAACCATTCCTTGATATCACCAGTCATGGGCTGCTCCCTCTAGATGTAACGTGGCAAATTTGATTGCTTCTTCCTCAGACATAGGTCAAAGCGTCAAGAAAGTGTCTAGCCTATGAATCCAAGACTGTGCTGTTACCTTGCCACTGCCATCAAAATAAGGTAGAGTGATCTTGTTGGCTGCATGCTTCAAGTCTCTATTTTGGTTCCGAGGCCTATTACCCTGTCGAGCCCTGTAATAATCCATCCTCGATTGAACAAATCGATCAAAGTGCATGAGCTCACGTGCCTCTGGTGTCAATTGCTGCCACTCATTGTGTGCAGCCATATATGCATCAACATAGGTTGGTTCCTCAACCTCTTCAATATTCTCCTCCGCTCGCTCTTCCCTCAGAAAGGTGGGTCGAGTCAGCCTGTTTGCAGTGCGGGAGGGTGCTCTCTGTACTCTCCGTGACCTTGCTACACTCCTGTCATCATCTTGATCCTGACGTTGTCTCCGAGGTAAATTCAACTGCTGTAAGGTATCTGAGAGCTGCTGTAGTACACCAGCTACCTGTTGTTGACCAACCCGTAAATCCCTCAAGGTCTCTCTGACTTCTCTGTCACCATCCCTATCCTCATCTCTCCTTTCATTCCTATGTGGACCCTCTTCTGATTTGTCACCCATATCTGTCAATGGTTCCTCTGCAAATGGATTATCTCTTTGCCAATCTTCCTTTGATTCCCCTTTACTGTGAGTGAAATATTTTTGGTGACTTCTCATGTGCCTTTAACCCTCCAGGATGGCAGGATTAAGGCTCTGATACCAATGTAAGAACACTTCGTGCCCTAGTTTCTGATGCTGGTTTTTTTTGTTTTGTGTTTTGATGTTTTATGAGGGTTTTCTTTTTTTTTTTGTGTTTTTTGAAATATTTGCTAGAAATAAAATGCAGAGCATAAAGAAATACAAGTAACTATGATAATAGCTCCTCCAATATATTTTTATTTGCTCAATATTCAATAGAACAAACTATTACAATCATACCCAAAATTATCTGAAGGCATGCAGCTGCTGTTTGTTACTTTTAGCCAAAAAAGCAACTTCATAGAAAAGTTTAAATCTCCCTCAATAGGCTGCCTTTTTGATCACGGAAGGTGTGGCTGGAATCTCTAGGCCTGGGCGCCCCTTTATGTATTTTTTATTTGATTTTTGAATCCCTTAAAGGCAAAATCGCCCCTCCTCAAGAAAGCCGACCCCTGCTGCAAAAGAAGATTGCTGAAACCCCAAAACTGACCTCTTGAAATCTGATTTATTATGGCAGATGATAAATTTGCAATTGCCTACTTTGATTCTTGCAATCTCTAAACAATAAAATCAAACCCTTTTGTCTCTCCAATTTGCACAATAGAACATCTAAATGATGCCCTCCGAAATGCCAAATTCAACAGGTATTTCATTGCTTCAAACGGCTGCAAACACTGAAGAAGGAACGTTCTCCAATGGCTCGAGGAATTGAAAACCCTTGGCTTTCACTCTTAGACAAACAATTCATCAACAACAAGCTCAATCGAATGATTCCCAAATAACTCCAAAGTGAAATATATATCTCCTCATGAGAAGTTCGAACTTTCTCCAAAAAGGCATTTAATAACATTAAAAATGTTATTTATTTGCAACATTTAATATTTCACTTAAAACTTAGGAGATGGCGTCCGATAATTAATTCATTAATTTGCCCCCCTTTTAATGACGTTTTGACCCTCAAGTTATAACATTAAAATTTCACCTTTTAATTAATTAATGTTATTTAAGCTAAATAACATTAATAACTCCTTAAATTCATCATTTCTCAACATGCCATCTGAACTGGGGATTCATCTGATGATTCTCCATACTATCACATGCCTTACCAAAAATAGTAAGGATCCCATTTTGTCCATGTCTGACTTACTATAAATAGTAAGTTGAGCAAACTGAGTCCCGGAAGCCTCAAACGAAAGCCAAAGCTGATCATCACTGAATGCTGGAGGTGATACAATTTTCAGAAGACCCTCTCATCACCTTCATTAGCCTACGAGGGTCATAATGATAGGCTAATCTACTGAATACAAATGTCTCACTTTGGAGGGGACATTACATGCTTCCATTGGTTGTGAGATTTCTGTGCCTTTGCTAGTGATTTAGTTAAATCCCACTATGCTTGAATCACCTCCATTGTATGGTTCTAGTGGTGGATTGGGTGCTCTCCTTTATTGAACTGGTAATTTTGCCTTCAGGGTCTTGACAACAGAACGAAATGTTGGATGGAAAACTAAAACGACAATCTCTCTTCTATTTGAAGGGTTCCATCCCCAAAGATGTTTTATTGGTGAATTGGATACTCCACTTGTGCAAATTGGCATTCTATTCTTAGGGTTCTGAAAATGGAACCAAAAGTTGGATAGAAAATTTAAAACTTACAAAGTTACATGGCAATGAATGATTTCTACCCCTAAAGAGAAATAATCATAAACTAAACCATTGCTCAAAAGCATAAAAAAGCTATGAACTCGGGCATTCTGGTCTCATACTATGAGCTATCTCCCGAGTCTGATTGCATGTTACTTAACACTACTTTACGCTGTCTTTGGTGCTAGTGATCAGAACAACATGCTAAAGTAACTGAAAATCATACACATTCTTGTAGAATGGTAATATAATCACATGACAAGACTTGACCAATTTCATCAACTGCACCACTTTTACTATTCCATTTGTTATTGATTTTTCCTTACATTGGATGTAGCCATATAGGATTGAAACATATACAATTAATAAAAATAGTCCTAGCATTTCATCAACAAATTATATTTGACATAATTCAATGTTAGTGATGCTTTGTCAATTCACTATGTTAGTGTTATAGGAGCTTTGCTGCTTTCTGTTATTGGCAGCATTGCTATTCTCCCTTTTGGTGATGGTGCAAAAATGTTTTCTAGTTTTCCTATCAGCACTAACACCATCTTGTAAGGCCCTAGCACTTAACTAAAGCTATCCATAGATTTTTCTAGGTTGATTTCTCGCATCTAATAACCTTAAAGGAATTCTCCTCATCAATGCCAAAATTTCAAATTATTATAACTGACTTTTCTTAAGTTGGCTGGCCATGTATCAACAGGTCCCTTATTTCTTCTCTACCGTGGTTGTAATTTCAGCCATGGTTACGGGACTCGCCTAGACTCGCCAAGACTCAACGAGTCTAGGAGAGTCCCGCCAGCAGGACTCGGCAACAGGCAGGGTTTGAAAAGTGCAAAAAATTACATGAAGTTTAAAGTTATTTTTTTGTTTTTTTTTACTTATTGTGAATGCAAAATGATGTACGCCCTGAAGGTTTGAAGGGACCCCGCGAGGGGCACTGCCCCTCAACCCTGCTAGGAGCGTTGCCCCCAGACCCCCGCAAGGGGTGTTGCCCCTTGACCCACTGGGGGCGCTGCCCCCAGACCCCCGCAGGGGGGCACTACCCCTTGATCCCGCTGGGGGCACTACCCCTAGACCCCCGCAAGGGGTGTTGCCCCTTGACCCCATTGGGGGCGCTGCCCCCAGACTCCCATAAGGGGTGTTGCCCCTAGACCCCCGCAATGGTGGTTGCCCCTTGACCCCTTTGGGGCTGTTTCCCCCAAACCTCCGTAAGGGGTGCTATCCCTTGACCCCGTTGGGGGTGCTGCTCCCAGACCTCGCGAGAGGCGCTACCCCTCGACCCCACTAGAGGCACTGCTCCTAGACCCCCACAAAGGGCACTGCCCCTCAACCCCATAAGGGAAATTTCCCTGATACTTGAGATTATGGCTACTACATCATCCAGGACCTATCTTAGACACATTCATAGGAAGGATGCAGGCTCCTTTGAGCCATAGACTTCTAGTTATTTTTTTGAATCTTTTGATATGTCATATTTGTTTGGAACATTTGATGTCATGGATTTCATATTCCATGAGTTTTGTATACATTTGAGTCTTTGACTATATATCTAAGTGTGCTATTTCCTTGAGCAGCTCAGCTACAATTTGTGTTTATACTTATATGATCGATGTATACTTGTGTTAGTGATGAGGACCTTGATTGGGTTGACCGGGCAGATAGAGAGGTTGAGGCTATAGCCATGGCAGAGGAGGATGCTAAAGCACGAGCAAACACATCCACAACTAATGTTGGTGAGGGTGGCATGTAGTCACAAGCAGAGACTACGGTTGCAGTTGCTACATCATCTAGGACCCACCTTAGATGCCTTCGTAGGAAGGATGCAGACTCCTTTGAGCCATAGACTTGTAGTTATTGTTTTGATATTTCATATTTGTTTGGGACATTTAATGTCATGGATTTCATATTCCATGAGTTTTGTATACATTTGACTATAATTTTATATATCTAAGTGTGCTATTTTCTTCAACAACTCAGCTACAATTTGTGTACTTTATACTTATGTGATCGATGTATACTTGTGTATGTGATCAAATTTGCTTCTATTTAATGATGTCATTGTGTCTTTAAGGTTTATTCAATAAAGGGTGCTTGAAACAAGTTTTAAATCCATAAAAATCTCTAAATTTCTAGGGTTTTTTCATTTTGCCGAGTTTGCACTGAGTCTGGGTGCCGAGTCCCGAGTCCCGAGTCAAGTCGCCCTAGCCAAGTCTAAGGCGAGTCCAAGTCTCGTTACTATGATTTCAACCCATCTTGATATCTTTCCCTGATTAGTCTTCAAGTGTACAACTTTGTTAGATGGGACACTGTCTTAGTGATTAGTTTTGGTTCTCTATTCTCAGGCACTTACTTCAATATGAAATAGTTTTGTTCTTCTGTTAGTTTTCTAGTTGAATCACATCATGCTAGAATGTTCTTAGTCTTAGGGTACCAGTGATCAACTGGGCATTTGCATTTGCTCAAACAGGTCATTCTACTCTCAGGGTCATGACGACAGAACTGGATGTTGGATGGAAAACTAGCTGAACAACTTCCATTCCAATGAAAGGGTTTGATTACCATAGGGAAATAGCCATAAACTAAACCATTACCCATTTTATTTCATTTAAAAGACATTTGGCATCATTGTTCCATCACTATTCTGTCACTGGTCTCAAACATGATAAATCTCCCTAATCTGATATAAGTTAATGCTATTTTTTTTGTTTAATGTGCTAATGAAGAGAATAATATACTAGATGATCCGACAGATATTATTGTACAGAACTGTGTTTGGTCACATACATGAGATCATACTTGATTCATGTTTATTGTAATGGGTATTAGTTATATATAAGCTTGAAGGGACACAACCATTTACATTAGCCGTAAATTTTGATAAACACATCATAATTGATAATAAAAAATGGCTGCATGTCAATGATACTTAGTCAACTTGCAGATTTTGGCACAATAGGCACTCTGCAGCTTTCAGGTTCGTTGCTAATGCTATACTGTCTGTTGCTGATGGCGCCACTCTGTTTCCTAGTTCTGTTCTATGCACTAACAACATCCTCTGATTTGAGGCTGGCACTTGGTTATACATATCCAATATTCATATACCTGTCAACAGCACTTGCATGCAAGTTCTCTCTTTGATGCTGAATGATTGGACCCTGAGCAGTGTACTAGAAAGTGCTTATAGCGACTGTGTGCTCTTAAATTGTTGATAATCAGCAGAATGGAACCACGCTTCCCATCTGTTCCCAGGCACAGCTATTGCCCTTGTACTATTTTCGTGCTGATGACCTTTTGGAAAGACCTTTATTCATGTTTGCCTTTAGGCTGTAAGCCTGTAAATAATTTCAAAAGATTTACTATTTATAGAAGTCCGGGGGCTTGAAGTTATGGGCCTTCTTTAAATATTTTTAGGCTAGGATGTTAGTGAAGTATAATGCACAGCAGCCATGAACCTTAAAACATTTAGAAATCAAATTGAATTTGTTATCTAAATGCTTTTCTCTATCCTTGCACTTAAAAGATGCTGCAAACTCTCCACTGAGCCTCTAGATCTCTACTTTTCATTATGTATTCCATTTAGTTGTAGGATTTCTCTCTTCTGCTTGTGGCCTCCCCATCCTTCTGCCATGTCTTACCTACCAAGTCAGCTGACCAGATCTCCCTCTTCCCCGAACACAGGGTTGAGCACAAATAACACCAGCCCCCTCTCAGGACTTTCCTCACAATCATGCACCTTCACATCTGCTGTAGCCTATGAAAACAATCAGAGCTGTAGGCCTGAAATCCAATATGTTCATCATCATGCACAAAGAAGTTCAGAACAATTAATAAGCTTTCCTTTCCCACAAAGCAGAGTTGTTGGATAACCCCCTTTGCCCAGGCATGTGTAGCTGTGTGTTAGACATGTGCACCTCTATGGTATGACCTAAATCTGTATCTGCTGGTATACAAATATGAGCCCTTATTAGAGTTATGTTGGATCTGAGTGGATTTGATACTCGTGCTGTCTATAGCTGTATCCCAGTTACAATTTAATAAAGAAAAAGGTTAAAAATTTAAAATATTATATTATAGAAAAGGGGATTGAATTCCACAATTACATCAAGAGACATGTAAAGATGTTTAATACTTGCAAGCAAGTAAGAAGTTATCTTCTAATTAAAAAGCACTATGGAGCAGTCTAAATTAAAAGCATTTGTGCTAGTTTTTGATTTTCAATAATGCATGCCATTTACATTGTTTCCTTTCAGATTTTGTTAGCTTTTTATTGTACATGCATGCATACTTTTCTCTATGCATGAGAGCAATTGGTTGGATGGAAATTAAGTTGTTTTTTATTCTGTGTCATATGAGTATTCGATGTAGGCCCGTGGTTTTTGCTCCTTTTGAGCACCTCATCTAATGGGCGTGGGGATCCCTTTGTTATAACTTATATCTATGATAGTCTCCTCCTGTATTTTAACATGTGTCATGCCTTGCACTCATTTTTCTTGTCCAATGTCTGTGGATTGCTTTTCACTAATAAATTACATAGCCATGCTATTGTTTTATTCCTTTTAACATAGATCAGATTCTTCCATAGTTTGATTCTGATTGGCTTCATGATTATCTTTCTCTCTTTTCTCTTACTCTACACATTCCACCTTTTTGTAGTCTCCAGGGGTCTCCTAATTTTTTGTAATCCATGCATAGATATTATCAACAATTTACTGATTATCCAAGAATTTAGAAATTAAATCATTTGTAACGAGTTTGGATAATTTCTTCCAGTTTATCCATATTCAGCTCCAGAACGGGGATATCTACCATGGTTTCTAAGCAAGAAGATCTCATTTTGTACAGAGGTACTATTTTTTCCTTCCCAAGCACCCCTATTGCAGCTTGTATCTCCTTCAGACCTGATTCCAAGCTTCCTATAATAACTGCAAGCCAAAAACTTTGAATTGGGAGGGCTGTTGCACCTTCACCTTCCCCCCTACCTGCATCACTAAAAACCTTCTTTTTAACCCTTTTTTCCCAGTAATTGTGAAATTTTCCTTGTCAAAATCTCTTATATCACAGTTACAACATTAAAAATGACTAAAAATGTTCAATTTTTTTGGAAAAGAAATTTTAAAACCCTCCAAAAAACCAATAGAACGGCAGTGGTTAACACCTAAAATCCCTGTTTGCTCAAAAAAGGATTAAATTCATGCTGATTTCCACTTGAAAAGCCCTTGTTTTTTTTATTGGCAAATCTCTTGTTTTCTTTCTATGTCACCTGTTTTTTTTAATATCTTTTGATTTCTGAGTTTTGTTGCATTCTGTTAGCAGGCTTTATCTGCAACTTTTTTTTCATCATATGCTTTCTTTTGGTGCGACTGACCTGCAATTACTTGTTTTTGTCTCTTAAAGCTTCTCATTTGAGTAGAGGAAGCAAGATATCATGTGCTAAATAGCTTTAGGTTAAATTCTTTATAAATGACTTAGATATTGGGCTAGATGTTAGGTTAAGCTAATGTATTTAGTTAAATTTAATATGGAGGAAGCAAAATATCATGTGCTAAATATTAGCTTTAGGTTAAATTCTTTATAAATGACATTAGATATTGGGCTAGATGTTAGGTTATGTTTAGGTATTTAGTTAAATTTAATGTTAGATATTGTGTTAATGTTGTCTTCTCTAAAAAACACAATATTCAATCATTAAATAATATCTATTATTTTTTTCAATTGGTAAAGTGAGAGTTGCCATGAGGCGCTTGCTTAGAGAAATGGCAAGCAGCTAAAGCAAAATGAACAAGTATCCTGGTTTCAATGGTTATTCGCGAACAAAAACTATCATCTCAACATTACTGTACAATTTAAGATAGAATTGTCTTGTCACGACTTATCAGAGTTTATAAATTCGTATTTGTCATCATCCAACTTGACAATCAATGGCTTTACATGTACATAAACAAAAATTGAGGTTTCTTTCACAGTGACATCTAGTATGCTAAGAACTAACCTAGTATTATCCAAACAAACAGTGAACATACAGCTGAATGAAGTCACCACCGTGCACTGGAATGGTCAAAGCTTCATCTGATCTGGATGAAGGCAGTCACTTTAGGACCCATATGAGTCCTTACAGAGCCTGATGGCTTTCCATCCTTCACCACTCTTGGGTCTGTTCTGGGACTCATGTTCTCTCCCAACCCCACCTTTCTGCTTCCGCTCCACTCAAAATTTCACCCCAGGTTCCACGGCCATTTGTTTGCTGGATGTTTTGATTCCATCCTCAGACCATTCTGGCTGTGTTACGGCATTAACTACTCCTAAAATGCCCTCGTTGTGAATCACTTTGAGCTTCTTTAGATATCTTGCTACATCCACACACTAAATTGCTCATACACCAACTAAATTTAATGAATTTCATGCTGGAGAACCACAATTCCCATGGCCAAGATTTTTTCCCCCCTGTTTTTTCCTCTGCTGCATCCTCCAAAGCCATTTCTTTTCTGTAGTACATCCATTCTATTTTACCTACTACGCATGCACCACATTCCAGGGGATAATAAATTCATTCCTCAAGACACGTGCAAAATCACCAAGTTATATTCTTCTTGATAATTAACACCTGCTGCCAATTCTAACTGGGAACTTCCTTAATAGAGGCTTGAGTTCTTTTAACTACTGTATTGGTAGTTCTAGTCTCCCGTAGAATGCTTCTCAACATATGCAAAGTGTTGCAACTCTGTATTCTGAATGTGTTCCTATGCCTCCTATTTGATACAGCTCCCCCCATAAGGGGAGTCTATAGGCTCCTTATTTGCCATTTCATTCACAGTTGCAGAGCACTGCTACTGTCTTTAAACAAAACCAACACCAAATGTCAAACCAAACCTTCAATACCTTGCTGCATTCAATACATTGTTAATATTCTGCTTGGCAACAACAATGATAGATTTGAAAATGTTTTAGGGTAGACAAGGCATGTGTATCCTCTGCACACATTGTAACACGGCCAGAGGATAAACTTCAAGTTTTGACTCTGGCAATTGGTCACTCATCATTATATGGCCATTTCATGGGACAGAGATTTTCTTGTTTTCCAAGGAAAACCAATTTAAGGGAAATAAGTTTTATGGCAAGTCCTGCTCTTTCTCATTAATACTTGCTCTTTCAATCATTTCCTCACCATCCCAAATATTTATTTTTATTTTTTGTGTTTTCATTTATCATGGTCTGCTTGTTATTTGCTAACAAGAGAGATGAAAAACCTTGCCACAAGTCTGGAAATTTATTAGTGGAAGCCATAATCTGGCATTGGTCAATCCTCGCTTTGGCTTAAATGTTTAGGTGATTACATTCTTGGTTGTAGTAAGATTGTCTTAAATCTTGTTAGCTACAGGCATCCCCCAAGGTAGTCTCAATCTTTTGACAGCAATTTGGACTTTTTTGAATTGCATGTATGATCAACATCCAGTTTTCTTCAATCACAATTTCTTTGCCTCTTTATCCAAGTGTAGTTTCAATCCTTCTACAAGAGCAACTGTCTCGGCTCATTGTTTAAGGCTTTAGCATTGGAAATGGTTTCCCATCCATGAATTCCTCTGTGGTTTGTATGATACAGCCAGCCCCAGCAGTTTCTGGATTTCCTCTTGCTGCCGCATTAGAGTTTTGTTCTGTGAAACCTTGCCATGGGCCTATCTATCTTGCTTCCGCCCTGCACTTTTTCTTATCAATTACCTCATCAACAGGGATAGGGTTATTCATTTTCCATTTATCCAAAACATCTTTCTCAAAAGCAGATAATGCCCTCTTATTTATCTTTTCTTTGACAGATAGTGTCCACTTGGCACCTTGGCCCTAATAAAAGCATGCTTGTCTCGTATTACTCTGTCTGGTACATATTTCCTATTTCAAACTTGTTTTAAAACATTTTTACCTGTCCATACTTCTTGCATCTCACTTCCTGACATCAGTCTCACCCCCAACCCACGTCCTTAGTTACCACTTGAAAAGTGAGTTCACCCCAACAATATCATACACATGCACATTGCCCCCAGTCACTCAAATCTTTCAGGTGGTATTCAAGTAGACACTCCAGACACCTGGTAGGCTATGTATATTAGGTAAGGACAGCACACCACAAAAGATGTTGACCATAACAAGGAGGGATGCACAATGAATGTCATTGGGTTCAATTCCCCTTGCTCCTTTCATAAATCTAACACAAAAGCTACTTTTCCCTTTTTTCTATTAATGGGCAGATTCGTGAATATCTCAAATTGACTGTTTAGATAGGCGTTGGGATGGGGTAATATTCACACCATATATGCAAGGATTTGTCAACACAAGTGGGCTGGTACTGATGCCAGCGAGGACAAGGGCTAGTCATATTCAGATGTAACTAAAAATGCCCAATAAGGTGTGAAATTTCCCAAGCCTTTGTGCATGGTTCCTCTTTAAACACTGTTGCCACCAACCACTTCATCCTTTGCATTAAATAATTACATATGTTCTGGTGGGAATTCACATGTTGAGCATTCATTTGCAGCATTTAACTCAAATGTGCAGGGTTCCTCTTTAAACACTGTTGCCACCAACCACTTCATCCTTTGCATTAAATAATTACATATGTTCTGGTGGGAATTCACATGTTGAGCATTCATTTGCAGCATTTAACTCAAATGTGCAGGGTTTGGGGTCAAGTTGATTGATATATTCCATTATTTCCCACTCAAGTGAATCAAGGCAAAAGCATAGCACAGTTCTGCAAATGTCAATCTTCTCCTACCCCTGTAATACTTTCTCCTTAATTTTATATTGAGGGTGGCCTTTTCCCTGCAGAGCGCTGGGTTCTTTTTCCTACAGATCCTGTCTTAAGGCTCCATTTTACTGCCACCTTACATTAAGATATTTTATGAAAAAAAAAAAACAGTTTAAACCAAATTGTGGGTCTAGTTAAGAAGCAGCTCCTGTTTTAAGGAAAGACAAAAGTTAATTACAAATTAATTTATTGCTAGAAGACAAAGGAAGGGTGGCATCCTTTGGAAGAGAGGGGTATAAATGAATTCAAGCAAGGAGAATGGAGGGGCATCATTGAAGACATTTTTTATCTATCTGATTTTATCTCCTGTGGAGCAGAAATTGTGTTCTAACAACCTGTGGATGAAACCCCTCTAGGTCTGAAAATTAAAGGACAAAAATCCTATTCTTTTCCTCACAGAGTTGGTGGAAGAAAACCCTTTTCTTTTCCTCGCAGAGTTGGTGGATGAAAACCCCTGACTCAAGCAGATTATAAGTTATTTTCCAAAGGCATCTGTTGTGTTAAACTGTTGCAGACTTCTAGTAATTTAATAATTCTACAAGAACAAATATCTGACATAATTCTAAGCTGATTTCTTAGTGTCCAAAACAACAAAAATTTAAATTTAACAGCAACCATTAAGTTAGTAAATCAAATCATAAATTCTTATTGATAATTGACTGTGCAATTGTTACATTTTAAAATACTAGGGTTTGAATGCTAAAGAAAATTGAATGGGACATTACAGCTCCAAAGAAGTTGAAGGTATACAAATGAAAAAAGGATTCAAGAACCATGAAGCCTTACATTGGGAACATGCAGTTGACAGAAATTAAAGGTGGGAAGCAGGGGTATAATATTCAGACCACAATTAAGATTGATGAAGAGGGAGCTCCTGTTCCTTCCTGGGCAACCTCATTGCTTCATTGTCAAGAGCAGGTGGTTCACCCACCATGGATATGTGGGGCGTCTCTCTCATCTCTCCATTGAAACAAACCTAAGACCTTTTCACGAGCAATGTTAGAGCACAGCTTCCTTCCCTCTCCCCCAAACCAAATGTATGTTTACTTAAATAGCAGAATTCGGCAATCTCCTGCCAAAAATGATGGCCCCCTCCTTCCACTTATAGCTTCTCAAGCTCTTCTCATTCTGCATTTCTCTATGTTCCACCAAGTTTCCGGTACGGGGGGACGGGGGGATGCGTGTTGGGGATGGGATTTTTTTAGGGGATTTTTAGGGACGTCAGGGGACGACATAGGGGACAGCTATATATATATATATAAATTTTAAAAATATAGGGAAATTTCAAATTTTAGATATTCATATGAGTAATGATAATCATAACAATGAACATTGATAAAGTTGCAAATGTAATCATATTGACATATACATTATGGAGTCGAACAAATTAATACTACAACTACTTAATTGCTTCCATAATTCATGTCAAACAGTCAATGTGCATATGATATATAATTTTAAAAATAAAATGCCCAAAGGCTACAAGTTTGCACTACAAATGTCAAAATGACAAAGTCACAAATGTCCAAAACATAGTAATAGAAAGTATGATGGCTGCCTCTACTCGGCATCTACCAACATTGCATAAAAATCAGACTTAGAGTCTGGGTCACTGCCACTATGAGTATGAGAGGCTGGCTCATCTAATGGAACTCCAACCAATCCCTCCTGTGTCTCCTCATCAATTTGGGTGACGTCCTCTGGATCAACATCCCACCATAACGCTGGAGTCTGTTGAGACTTTGGATTTTGACGATCTTGGAGTCGCAAAGCACTATGCACGACCACTAATCAAATTAATAAATAATGTTAATGTCTTACTTGTGAAAGGAGGCGAATAGCAAGCTTCCTCAACTGTGGTGCATCCTTCCCATGCCATGACCACCATCCAATAGGATCCCTTTGGGTTAGTGTAGTTCAATCTACTTTGGCCTCTGGTTCGCCGAATGTTGGACCATAGAGATTATAAAAGTCAGTCCATTGTGTATGAAGTAGGCTCGCCTCCTCAACTGAATACATTTTTGCAAGGTCCTTCATAAACCCATCTTGCAACTCATCATCATCACAAGGAGGCAGCCTACTAGGCCTTGGTACATGCCATTTGGGATTAAGAGCAAAGGCTGCCATAGTGTTCCACTGCCGCATCACAATGGGCTTAATTTCTTGCTCATATAATCCCGAATTAGGATCCCTATCAACCGATTGGGTTTCATTTTGTTCTACTTCTTCCTTCTCAACATGCCCACTACCTTCACTACTGCTGCTCATTTTGTTTTGTTTTGGTTTTTGCAAACTGAAAATTAAAAAAAAACACAAAAAATCATACATTTCATCATTTAAACTTAGAAAAAATTGGAAAATAAAGAAGAAAAGAAATGGGAGAATCACTTACCTCTTTCACTTCTCTTACTGGTTGCTGCCTTAATGCTCTCCTTTTTTTCTATTGAATGCTGGTTTTTCTTCTCCAACAGCTCCTTCAAACCCTCCTCTTTCTCTTGCTCACTTTGCTCTTAGCTGCAATTTTTTTGGGAATGTTAAAATAAATTCAAATGCCTTTGAAATCAAGTTTTATGTTTGCATTTTAGGGTTGGGAGGGTGTGGGGTCCACCTAAAAACAATTAGCAAAAAACCTTTTAAAAATCTGGATGGTTTTTTTTATGTAAAAAGTGGCTAGAAAAAAGGGGACGGCCGGCTGTCCCCTGCAATCGGAAACGTCCCCGCTGGATTCTTTTTTTGGGGATGCTGGGGAAACTTCCTCGCTGGAATTTTATTTTTTGGGGATGCTAGGGAAACGTCCCCCAGGCGTCCGCCGTCCCCGGAATGTCCCTGGGATGGGTATGGGGGCCAAAACCCCAGGGGATGTATCCCCATGTACCATTGGCATTTCTCCTTTCTAGCAGCTCATCTGCTTGCCAGCTTGAACCAAACTCCATTTTCTTGAATCTTCTTGTTTACCAGTGGCTATAGACTTCCCTGCTACTTGGCATACCAAAATTTCCTATCCTGGGTCTCAAAGTGGTAGTTCCCATTGCTGACATAAGTTTGATCCTCTGTCACAGACTCTGTGTAAATTCCATCCAGTCAATTGAGTGGAGCGTTTCAGAATCTAAGCTATTAAATAGCTGAGAAAGGTTTCACCAATCCTGTTTTGGAAAGGTGTTTTGTGCAAATGTTGGCATGTCAAGAACAACAGTTAAAGTGTCTGGCCCCTATTGAGAGGCTGCTCATGGGAAAGGCAGCTATGAAGCATGCCATTGCTGCAGGGCAGAAATGGGGAGCATACTATCATCCCAACAAACGGCACTCTCCTCATGTGGCAAACTCAGTCTGACTACTACTCATAGAGAGGAACATTAGTTCCTTATTTACAGGTCTCAGCCATGTCAGCCTATATCTACATGGGCTTAGGAGACCATGACTGAAAATAACAATTTTTGTCAACTTTCATGACTGTTGATCCAAAACTGCACTGATGAAGGTGGTCTATGCTTTTTCTCATATTGGGTCGGGGTGCTTAGTCTCTAGTGTTTTATAGTGATTCCATTTGGAAATAGGGTTTACATGGGGTGATAGTTTAATGAACAACAGTGATGAAAAGTGACTATCAAAAAACATGTTCTCTAAATTACTTTTGCAAAACTTAGCTTATATGCATCTACCTAAAAGAACATTTTATGGCCTCGCTATTTGTTTTCGAGAAACAGTGGAGTTCTTTAGAAAGATTGCAAGAATATCCGCACTATAGGCTTTTTCCTTAAACAGTTTTGAGTTGGATAATGTCTTCATTTTGATTGTATCACTGCTTTGTACAGACTCCTGCCATTATAATTTACAGAACTTTGATTTGATAATATCAGGTGTTGAACTTTTATCAAAACAAAAAAAATCAGGGGTAAGATTCAATAACTTTGTGCATCTTGTTTTCATTACTATTTTTTGAGATATGGTCCGGGCCTTTGCTTCCAACTTCTAGTGCCTACTAGTTTATTTTCCTCTTCTAATATGCATTCAGTGTAATTGGGAGGCCTGTTTTTGACATACCAATTTTTTATGGAAATCACTCTTGAGGTGCTTTAATACTTAAGGCTGGCTATTGTAGTCCCAATCTTTTTTGCCTGAATGAATTATCATTTATTTAGCTGACTTTGTAATATCCTACCATAGTTTCATTCAGATGGCAAACCTAAATCAAAGAATACTTTATAGTTGGGAGTCAATTTGAAAAGTAGAATTCAGGAAAACCTATCTTCTAAATGTGTGCTGTAACAAGGACATTGTTTTAAAAATGTTTTGCTATTACTTACCGAGTTTTAATCCATTTCAGTATATCAAAACTAAGGTATTTACTACTGCTATGGAAGATGGCCAACTCTTTGGAAACTGTGACATTCTGTTTCATGTTTGTTTATATTGCATTTGGTTGTACAGGTTGACCGTTCACTTTTCAGATTGTTTGAATCAATCAGGTTCTTCATGTTTGGCAGCTACAATAGCACAATTGAAAGAGACCATAGAATGTTTTTGTCATCTATTAATTCTTTCCCTTGTACGCTACGTGTGGAAGCAGTGCTGAGTTTAGTATGTTCACAAGGATTTCTACATGCAGTTGCTGCTGTGGTTTCTTCTGTACCAGAGGGTCAAGTTGCTAAATTTATAAAACAGCTAAAAGCAGATGTTAATGAAACTTTGGAATGGATGAAAAATCCTTTCATAAAGGATGGTTTGAAAGAACCACAGATAATAAATTTTCAAAACCAAGAAAGGCAAGTTTTAAGTGTACAGGCTGAAGTTATAGGCAAGGCTTTTTCTGAACTGTATACCCTGATATTAGACAAGTCAAATGTGACAGTAAATAACAGCAAGTCAGTTGGAAAATTTGTAGAGGATATAGTAATCTGTGTCAGTTTATGTTTGGGTTCTTTTGTGGAAAAGACCTCTAACCCTGTAGAAGGCTTGTGGCAATGCATTTTATCTGTTATTACTGGGAAGGAGATCTCTGAGAACAGTGATGAAGATAAGAAAATACAGGCAAGAATGTTGTGGGGTTCATGGATTCTGGTTTTCTTTTTTCGTTTATACCTTTCTTCTCGCAGTTTGTTTCGGCAGTGTATTTCTTTTATGCCGCCTAATTCAGCAAAGGAGTCAAGTCTTGCAATGGGTGATTCACTTACAGCTTATTCTGGCAATGATTGGATAAAAGAGGGAGGCAACATGACAGGAGGATATTTCTCCTGGATAGGTAAATCTTCCATTCCTGTTCAAGGTGTGCTAATAGCTATTTCAGAGAGTCTTGAGCAAGGTGGGTTTGAAAAAGCTTCAGCTTTAATGTATGTACTGCATAACATAGCCTTACAGAGGCTTGTTGACTTGAATAGGCACATAAAAGCTTTGGAATTTTTACATGACAAGACTGTGCGATTGAATCTTGCAATAGCAGCGAATAATGATGATGTATGCACTAAATTTAAAAAAGGAAAGAAGTTGGAAAAATTTCTGAAAGTTTCAAGGCAAGAGGCATCAACTTTGACTGATTTTATTTTGAATTATGCATTTTCCTTTGTGGGAAATATGTTTGAGAGCAAAAGCTGCCTTGTTGATGTGCCGGATAACAGTAGTGTGTATGCATGGGATTCAATTATAGGGACAATGGATGAATATTCCTTGGTCACAGCAGTTTGGCAGCTGGTATGCCAAAATGTGGACATTTGGTCAGATCATGCATCTAAGAAAAGTAAGAAGAAGTTTGTTTCAAAATTGCTTGAAAGTTTATTGTCTTTTAAACAAAGGGTCTCTGCTGATATTGATTTCCAGTTAGCAAAGAAACAAATGGGAAACGAGAGGAAGGTAGTCACAGTGGAGGATACATCTTCAGAACTATTAGAAAATGATGTTCTTTACGAGCAAGAGGCAAGGCTTTTTCTTTACATTCATGCTACTCCATTCTCGTTGAACTATTTTTATGAACTTTTAATTGGTCTTTCTTTAATCTGTGTTCTGTCTGTATTTAATTTATATTCTCATACAAATAACTGAGTATATAATTAGAATGCTTCTCTTACCTGTCAACTTTCTCAAATTTTTATATGCATGTGTGTGCAGAAAAAATAATGTATGCTCATTCTTATTCACTATTGTTCATAGTTGTTTGTGTTATCCAGTTCTTTTGCAGATATTTAGCAGCAAAAATCAGTCAGAAGATTAGAAAGTCTCTACCATCAAAATTAAATCATTTACCATTTTTGGGGATTTCCCCAACTGAGGCAGATTTTGGCAATTTGCAAGATTGGCCAAAATTCATAAATATCCTGGAAGAAGTTGGGGCCATCGCAGACATTGAAATTTCTTTATATGAAAACACCAAAAACTATAAATATGAGTCGACTGTGATGCCAGTACCTGAAGTTACTAATGAGGAAAGTCAAGCTATCACTTCTTGTAATGGGTTATTTGGAGACTGGATAAACCTACTCAACCTATTGTGTTGGCTTCCAAAAGGTTATGGTGGTGTTAAAAGTACATCTATATATGCACGCCATATACTTAACATTGAGAGGTTTGCGTTTATCTGACTTTTTTATGCTTCACCTTTGATAAACAATTTTAGTTTTTAGGCAAGCATTTCTCTCCTTAATCCATATAAATGATTTAATTGTGTAACAGAGTTCTGAGGTTTCAGTCTCAATAATACTCTTTAAAGTATCTATATCGGTTCAGCGAAAAGCTGTTCAAATAATCAGTTCAATATTTCTATTTCAAAAAATGTTAGTCTATATGTCATAAGTGTGTTACCTATAAACAAGTTTTCTTCAATTTCTTATCTCCTTTCATCAAGTTAGTCTTGTTGATGTATATACTTCCTTGTATGCAATGTGCCAATGGTCTTTCAGTGATGAAGCAATTCATTTAAGTGTCTCTTCCTTCGATTTTTCCTGCTTATTGGATGAGTGGTGAAATTCATTGAAATGCAATTTTTCTGATTTCTCATTGTCATTTAGTTGCAAGTTATCAATTTTTTCAATCAAATGTTGTCTTTTCTGTTGACAGACAGCTGTTTTTCTGATCTTGTCTTCGAAATTGCCAGGTTTTTGATGATCACTTTACATCAGGCTCAAAATGCTTCACATTCTAAACCATTTGCAATATTGCAATCTTCTGGTATCAAGGATCCAACAGAATTCCTTGATTTGTTTCTAGCTTGTCGTAGAGCACTGAAATCAATCACACTCTCATGTAATGATGATGAATTTCAAGGTAGAAGATTATCTCTTGTGCCAATACTGTTTGAAAGCTCCTCTTCATGCCTATGGCTGCTAAGGTCAGTGGATGTTGTTGCTAAATGCTTTTCTCAATGTTCATTGTTGCAACCTTCCTTGAGAGGTGATCAGGAAGGGGATGTCAGTCCTTGGAAACACCTTATATTTTCCATTCTCGATCATACTGCTGGGATGCTTATGATAGTATGTGAAGGGCTATTTAATATAGCTGCAAAATCTCTAATATTTGATGTCCAATGCACATCAGATATATGCAAAGGTGACAAACTAATTGGTAACACTCAAAGCTCTGCCACAGATCCTATATCTGAAAGAAAATATTGTACAGATGTTCAAACATCTGTTGATGTTTTGGCCAAGACTTTGAGTGTGCAAGCAAGAGATACACTTGTTTATTTCAAACAAATCAGTTTTGATGCAGATAAGGATTTACATCAGTCAATAGTCCCGTTGAAGAGCAATTCTGAGAGGATGAACTATCCAAAACAAGTTTCAGAAACAGGTAAAACATATTGTCGATCTTGGATTGGAGTTATTGCATTGACAGGTGGCATTAAAAGTATTACTTGGGGCTTAGCATCTGCTTTAAATGATCTTGATGAGAAATGCCGCAAGGACAGAACAGGATCATTGAAATGGCAAAATGATCTTCTTGTTAAATGGGAGCAATATGGTGAAGGTTTTGAGTGTTTTGTTAATTTTTGGATCAAAAAGCTTCTTACAGTTGATAGTGATGAATTTGATGAAGTAGTTGTCACTGAAAGGCATGTCGTGAGTCAACATGATTTAAAAGCTACATCTGGACAGTATAGGGATGCTGACCTAACAGAATTCAATAGAGAAGAGGAGATGGAAGCTAGATTTGGGAAAGAGCAGGACAGTGAGGAGGAAGAGGAAAAAGATGAAGCGGAACAGAATGGTTTGTATGATGGCATGGACAAAGCTGACGATGAAGAAAGCGATGGGGTTGCTGAGAATGATAGTTTGCTAGAGCTACATGCTTCAAAGGAGAGCTTGCAGCATGCCAACATTTTTGAAATACCATATTTGAATAAGCCATTCTTAGAAAAGTTGTTGAAAGGAAAAAAACCAGATCAAGCCACTTTGCTTGGAGAACTCTTCATGGCATTAGCAGGTATCATAAAGCTAAAGCATTTGTCATCTTCTCCGAAGGCTTTTATTCACTCAAGAAACAGTCAATCAACATCATCGGTATTCATGAATTTCCACTTAGGAGCAGCACATTGGTTAATATCTGAGGCAGCAATGATAATAATGTCTTCTGGAGTATTTTCACTTGGTTGGCTGGTTGGAATTGTAAGGTACTTGGAATCTGTTGGCAGCTTTATTCCTTACATGAATACAACATTCCCTCACATGGCCTATGCCAAGTTGATTAATCTACATTTACGAGCGATGGCTGCTGTTTCTTTTCAAACCTCTTTAGAAATTAAAAACTCAGTTCCTGATGATGTTCAGTTCAGCAATGGCAGTCAGTGTTCCTCAGAGAGTACAATACACAGAAAACCTTCATGTTTAAAAAGGAACAATACCATTCTTAATGACCTGAAAGCTGCCTTGCGGAGCTCCTTCTCTATGCTACTGAAGAAGCCTTTACAGTTGCATCTAGTTATGGCATTGCAGTCTATAGAGAGAGCCTTAACTGGAGCATGGACTGGCTACAACATTGCTTCTCAACTGAATACTGGCTGTCAAAGTGGTGGAAATGTGGGTTTGATAGTTGCAGCCGCTGTTGAATCCTTAGATTTAACTCTGGATTCTGTTTCAGGTATTTATTTAAATGAAGACAGCCACATAGAATGTTGATTTCCTTTTAAAGCATTTTTATCTACATTTCAACTTTGTCTTTCTAGTTAACACTTGATCAAACTTCTTTTGAATATTAAAATAAAAAATGAAAAGTACTGTTAAATGAGTTATTTTTAATTCATAGATCATTATTCCATCATGTAATAATTTAGATGATTTATGTTTCTATCTATCTATCTATCTATATATATATAAAATAAAAAATGAAAAATACTGTTAAATGAGTTATTTTTAATTCATAGATCATTATTCCATCATGTAATATTTTAGATGATTTATGTTTCTATCTATCTATCTATCTATCTATCTATATGTATATATAATACAAGTTTGAAATGGAGAAATCATAGTGCCTTCTATGGTTTTGAACTATCCTTTGATCTAGTAGTAATCAATGTTATATGGGAATGTGTCCCCAAGGCATTGGGTAATGTCGCTGATGTCCTGGAGATGTGGAGCGGATGTTCCCCTTTTCAGGGCTGGACAGCCTGCACCATTGCTATAGCACATAAACATATAAAAGGTAACTTCTAAAGGAAAAAGGTGCTAACCTTCCTAAAAGGCTAAAAGACGAAGGATTGTCCATGTCAATTTGGCACATTGTATTTACTTTAAAAAGTTTCAGTTCCATTTAGTTTGTTTAATTTCTTTTAGTAGCTGTTCCCCCCACCATCCCCAAATTTCAGGAAATTTTTTGCCATCTCCAAAACCTTGTCTTTACGTCCCCCCCATCCCATAAAGTTAGAGAAATACTGGTAATAATATAAAGACTTGGACAAAGAGCACCCTTGAAATTTGTTTTATAGTTTATTGCTTGGCCTTGTATTTTATAATAGCAAAGACAACTCTTTGCCACAAATAAAATACATAAAAATATCTCTAATTTGCAAAAAAGGAAGAAGAATTGAAAGCATAGTTGACAGTGATAAATATAACTGATAATTCAGTGTCAAATGCCAAATCAATACAAAAGACAATCAATAATCTTTATCTTGCTCTTCATTGAGAGCATCAAAGACATCACTTGGTTCATTTCAACCACAAGCAATTGAAGTGCCACACCCACTAACTACATCTTATGTAGGAACCTCCCCATCATCCAAAAAGATTGTGGAGAGTCGAGTAACAAATGCATAAGTCGCTAGAAAGGTCACATCCCAATTCTTCATTGGCCCTTGCTTGTAGTCGACTTGCTTATGTGACAATAGGCTCAAGTTGGAATTCACATAGACCAACTCTTCTTTTTTTGCAGCCAGTCAGGTGCACTTAACTAAATGGATAAATGAGTATGTACTCTAGTTCTCCTTAGTTGAAGAAATTGCAACTTGTTGAAATTGGAGATGAAGTCAATACAATATTTGTAATTATAAAATATATAATATAACTACAAAAGAATTGTATGAATGTTAAAAAATTAAAAAATGCTTAATTGTGATGGAACTTTGATTGCAAGAGGTTGTAGGTACTAGATACTTGCCCATGGAGGTACCACTATGTATAAGTGTCCATCTTTTACTTGCCTTAAAGAGCACTAGGACTATGCTTTTGTGGCATTATGAAGTTGCCAAACTCACCCACAATAGTATCCTGCACATCAAGATTTCGGAAGACTCTCCAAAATGCAACCTTATATCCATCAACAATTTCTACATCTCTATATGATGCCACTCTCTAAGGCAAAGAAAGTATCTTTGTGCTGTAATATTTGGGAGAAAATGCAAATGCAAGGAGATGCAAGGGTGTGGTCATCTTGGTCCAATGATCTATAATGGTTTTTTGCACCCTTTTGAAAAATGCTTTTGTGGGATCATTCTCTTTTATTGTTGTTATGTGCTTTCTTAAATACGAAGTTCAAGCCATCATATATTTGATATTTCTCATAGACATGACTGATTTCTATCAACAAACCTAATCATATTCATGATGAGTTCAAATAAACTCATGATGTAATTAACACGAGCCCAACGATCATCATCTAGGATCAATGATTTGAGTCATCTGACCTTTTAGGTCACTTGTGAATTTGCTTGCCACAACACACTCCAAAGCTTGCTAATAACCATGGTGCTCAATGCCTCTTGCACCTTCTCAAGTCATCTCAAGATGATTGTGTGTGATGCAAATTGAGTCTCAACAATTTAATACAGTGTAAAATATGACAAATTAAAATAAAAAAGGTAGATATCTCATATAAATTTATAATTAAAATATTATTGCAAACTTAAGGTAGTTTAAATTTTTTGAAATTTCATAAACTTGCTTTCAACAACTCCAACTTGGAGGACTTGAAGATGGCTTGTGACATATGATGGTTTGTCATGAACCTTTGGATCACCTCATATTTTTTCACCCACTCTATCTCTATGCCAATCTTTTGCATCACCAATCTTTGGACCTCCGAGCTTAGAACTTTTTGCCAGATTGTCCAATTTTGTGATTTTTGTGGCATTGGAAAGGTATTGAGGAACTCTACATTTCTATTCATGCACTTTTTCCAGATTCAGCCCGAGGTAACCTTTAATTAGATTTGTGCAAATTTGCATTTTGGTTGATTACTTGGACATACTGCAGCTTGGAGAAGTTTTGTCCTCTTGGAAAGGCTTAATTTTTAGTATAGATCATATTGGGAAAGGTTGCTTTCAGTTTGAGGATCTCATTTTGAGATATTGTTGTAATTTTCCATCTTTGATCTACCTTGGCATTGTAATATCTGAAACACAGTTCTAGCATTGTAAATGCACTACATATAGAGTTCCACATCATATTATTGAGGGATTCTTGATTGATTGATTTGGGGGAGTCTCTTGGTGCATTGTTTTGATTTGGTTTCTTGTGCTCTTCTTTTTTCTATGGATCATTCTAAGGTTCCTTTGCTAACATCATATAACTATTCAACATGGCATCAACATGCATGTAGTGTTCTAATGAATGAAGGTCACTCTCTATATGTTGAAAATAAGGTACCTGAACCTACAAATGATGAGAAAAAGATAAAATGAACGATTGGACATACCAAAGCTCTTGGATGTCTTTGTAAATTAGTTTCTCAAGATTTATTGTTTTAAATTGAATCATGTAGGAATTCTCATGAGGCTTGGGGCATATTGAGAACATTGTATGGTACCACAGATGAAGTAAGAGGCTATCAAGTTGATAATGAATTGATGAGCCTTGATCCTAAGAACTTTGACAACATCCACGACTACATCAGTAAGGTTAATGATCTAAGAGAGCATGTGGAATTGGTAAGGACATTTAGTTGGTCTACAATACATTGAACAAACTTGGTCCTGATTATGTTGCATTTCTAGCTTTCATACTCATAGGTTGACTATGGGGTCTACATATACTACACCTTCATTTGCATCACTTTTTGAGATGTTAGTACATGAGCAACAAAAACTTATCTTGATGGGTCTTTGTAATATCCCTCGTAGTTTTTTTTTTTTTTTTTTAACACAAGAACTTCACTCATTAATATTAGTTTAATGAAAGATAAGCAAATTGGAATGCAACCCTTCACTTTCTGATCACTCAGATCTCGAAGTGGGCAAGGTGAGAGCATATGGTGTAATGGGATTTGTTAGCTAAATTGGAAAAGCTGGAAATACAATGATATTGGTGGCAAGCCGACCAATATAGAAAATGAAAGTACTTAGGCGGCAAGCTAGCCTCGTCCACTTTTCAACTGGCTACAATGAAAGTAAATGGAAATGAAATTGCTTAGGTGGCAAGCCAGCCTCTTTCACTTTTCAGCGGGTAACAAACAAAAAGTAAACTAGGTGGCAAGCCAGCCTCTTCCACTTTTCAACAATGAAAGTAAATGGAAATGAAATTGCTTAGGTGGCAAGCCAACCTCTTTCACTTTTCAGCTTAACAAACAAAAAGTAAACTAGGTGGCAAGCCAGCCTCCACTTTTCAGCTGGCTACAATGAAAGTAAATGGAAATGAAATTGCTTAGGTGGCAAGCCAGCCTCTTTCACTTTTCAGCGGGTAACAAACAAAAAGTAAACTAGGTGGCAAGCCAGCCTCTTCCACTTTTCAGTGGGAATAGAAAGCAAAGTGCATAAATGGAAAGAGCTGTTCAGTACTATTGAATCAACGTTACAATAGCAAGATCTTATGCACTAAAACGGAGATATTCTTATCAACTTGAAAGCCCAAATGTTAGAAAATATCCTCCAAGGAAAATACAAAGATAACCATCAAGAAAATATGACAAAATAAAGGAAATACCAGGTCTGATACAAAATTGCAGCGTTCTGATTTTTAGACCAGCAAGCTCTAGGAACACCAAGATGCTCATATTTCCTTCAAATCTTCCCTGAATGACCCCAAACAAAAAGCAATAGATGCCTAGAGGCTAGGCGTCCAATCTCCAACAGCAAAAAACACTCCAAACAGCACTTATTATTTTAGCACGCATCCCAAGGCACGAACAACAATTGGTATAACCTTCTTGAGAAGTGTGACCTCAAGCAAAACTCAGCTACACCTTCTAAAATCACCAAAATAGGAGCATAGGGGTGCCCTAGAGCTAGGAATCCAATGAGTTAGTACCCACAAAAATCGCTCCACTCCTCAGAAAGATGTAAATCAAAACGTGGTACAACCATACTCTAAACCAACAACATGAAAATTGAAGGAAACACCAAAATGAGCAGAAACTGAAAGCAAACTCTCTACCACATCAAAATTAGAAAACATTGAATGAAGCCATCTTCGTTGAAGCTCTATCTACAACCTTAGAGTGAAGAAGCAGTCACTAATCAGCTAGGAGCTATCTCTCAAGCCCAAAACTGAGAAAGGCTAGGCGGTATTCCAACCCCGAAGGAAGAGTTTGGATGAAATTCGGCAACACTTCGTTATAAGATGAATAATAGATACCAAATGAAGAGGCAAGGCCTTGTATAAATAGCTTTTGCAAACCCATAAATTCAAACTTGGTTTTCCCTCCAAAAGGGATGCCCAAGAAGGAGATTAAAATATTCATTTTAATTTGCAATTGACCAACTTGACTTTGGGCGCCCAAAATGACTTAGCAAATTAAACTTTAGCAAAAGCAAATATATTTCTAATTAGGACGTCCAAATGAGAAACCCAACTTAAAAACAACTTGAAGTCATGAGTCTAGGCGTTGGGGTCCAAAAGGCATAATATAAATATCACTTAAGTCATCAACTTTCCAAAACGGGCTCCAAGAAAATTGGAGACACAATTGCATACACTGCCCTGTTAGAAATAGTCATCGAGTGCAAAACTATTGCAAAACTGCGCTGCCAAAAATAACACTTATTAAAAATAGTGACTCCAAACTCTGTTAGAGCACAAATCGGGCAGCCGTCGTAACTTACTAAAAATAGTAAGTCCAAAAATGTCCTCTGATGAAAATGCATGTCGCACCATTTTGAAGCCCTCTGAAAACCTAGAAAGACCCAAAAATCCCTTTGCCAAACTCTTGCATGCAACCCTTGAAAACTCAGAAGGAAGCCTCCCAAAAAATAGGAAACCCTAATTCTGCCTCCGACTAGCCTACAGGCCTTCGAAAATAGGCTAATGGTCACTGGAAAGCGTAGGGCTAAAAATGGGGACATTACAGTCTCATCAAGTCATCTAAATCTCAAGCATTGTTGGCTAGTCAAGTGAAAGAATCAAAACATATTGATAAGAAACAAAACAAATCAAAGAACAATCCACATTCATATCAACCAAAGAATAAATCCCCTTCCACAGATAAATCATTTAAGAAGGAGAAGTCTACTTGTTCATATTGCAAGAAGCTTGGGCATGACAAACATTCTTGTTATAAGAAGGATATTGATGAGTTGAAACATCTTCTAAAAAAGAATCATATTGATTTTCCTTCTAGAATGTCGTAGTCAACTTCTTCTTCTTCAAAACAGTCTAATAAGGATGAACGTCATGCTGGTTTGGTTACTACATCAGGAAGAAAGGGAATTGCTCTTTGTGCTTTTTCCAGTCTTGGATCAGGGAGATGGCTTCTAGATTCGGGAGCATGTCATCGTATGGCATCTTCACAGTCTATATTCTCTTCTTTTGAGCCTTGTACTATGTCTCCTATTTTGATGGGAAATAATACATACATGAGTGTACTTAGGAAGGGGTCCATTGCTTTTGGGGAGGGCACCTTCAATGATGTTTTATGTGTACCTCATTTGGCAAACAATCTTCTTTCCTTATATTAGATTACGCATGGTGGAGATGGGAGGATTGTGGAGTTTACTCCTGATTCAATTATCATTAGAGACTTGGAGAGTAGGGAGATTCTTGCTACTAGGATGGTTGATCATTCATCTTGGCTGTACACCTTTGTAGATTTTGTTTCTGATGACGACATTGTTCCTTCGGCTGTTGATCAGACTTTTAGTGTGGACCATGATTTAGAGGAGACACTTGGCTTCTTGAACTTGGGAGTTCTCACATCAGATCCCGTTCTTGAGCCTTGCCTTTCATCTCCTCCATCTTCTGTTGCATTTGATGATGCTCATATTGGCACAATTTTGGGCTCTTGTGATTTAGTGTAGTAGGATCTACATCGTCTTCTAGCTATATCTACGTGGGATGCATACTTGATAGACATTGCTGGTTTGTTGAGTCCCATATTTCAGATTTGGGAGACACCATTGAGTGCATACATCTTCTTTTTGATGGAGATGATCCTTCTCCAGTTGTTGCGAGGGAATACTCTGACCCTCTTGTTCATTCTCTACATGATCATTCTTTGTAGTTTGACGTGAGTGTGGATACTTTTGGACAACATTTGGAATAGGCTTCTTTATCTTTAGAGGAGGCATCTTTGTCTTTGGAGTGTGTTCTACATCGATCTCTAGGAGATTTTGGATTGAAATCTTCAGCTATGTAGCCTAGAACGCTTGCTTGGAGTATGTTAGCTTTTAGCATCAACATGGAGACACTTGAGTGTAGTTCAAAGACATCACATATCATTCTTCTTCCCACATCTTCCTTTCAGAAATGGGAAGACATCCTGCATATCATCTTGGTTTTGTTTCTTCCTAAGGGAAGGAATGTTGTTTGGCAAGATTGGATCATTTTTAGCATTCAATTTCGAGCTTCTACCATTGTAGGAGACTCACCATTGAGGGGGGGGGGGGTTGTATGGTCTCTATTCTTCTCTCTTATGGGGGGTCTTTTTCCTTGCATGGGGTTTTGTCCCTCTCATGCATCATTGAGAGTATTTTGTATTTCATCTCTCTTTTGGGGAGGAGTTTTGTCCCACCGGGTTTTCTCCTTTTCTTTGGTTGTGAGAGATTGCTTTGCATTTGTACATGGGTACCTAACATGGCCTTGTAGCCGAGACCCATCTTTGCTTCTTTGCATAGTAATACTCCCTAAGTTGTACTTAATGGGTGGTGTTGGTGTAAATAGGTTTTTTACCTATCTAGGTCCTATTAACATGTTAAGTCCACTTAGGTCCTAGGAGGGAATCTTTATAGATAGTGCTAGTTGTCACTAGATCTTATCTTATATTTTGGCATTTAATGCTCGTGTCCTAAGTCATTTAATATTTATAGAGGTAGTTGTCTCATTGTACATGATTAAGACACATGTCAAGATCTTGTCTAATCCTACCTCACACTTTGCCTTTATAAGCAAGGCATCATTTGTACATCTAAGACAATTCAGTTCAGTTCCAATATATCACTACAATCTTGAGTATTGCATATTGACTATATCTTGCATCCATTATTGCAATTTCATGTTCTTGCTTTTCCCTCTTGTAGAAGGTTGTTTTTGGTTTTTCTAGGTGATCCTAGAGGCTTGAGTCCTTGAGTGACTCTAATAGTTGCTAGGCTTAGTTGTATCATAATGGTGCAATAGGGTTATGGTGGAACATTCTTCAGATTCATTTGGGACCTTGTATCAACATACAGGTTTAGATTGCTTGGGGACAAACAATCTTTGGGAAGGGAGGACTGTAATGTCCCCATTTTCGAATGAGTCATTTATTGGAGACCGTTAGTCTATTTTATTCTTGTAGGCTAAGTTGAGTATTTTAAGGGAATAATTAATTAAGTAAATTTTAAATAGTCCTAAGCTTCTCGGGATTATTTATATTTAATTAATTAAAAGTTGAACCTTGGTTATTTTAATAAAGTGACTTTATTTTATGTCAATGGAATGTTTATTAAGTGGGTCACTTTATGAGTGGGAAAGATATTATAAAATCACTTTATGAGCAGAAAAAATTTAATATTTAATGGGTGATTTTTATAATTGATATTTTAGAAAGTACTAGGAGGGTTTAAAAAGGAGATTTGAGAGCTCATTTGCACATTCTTGACTTGTTATTTCTTGGAAAATTTCTTTGAGAGCCGCTTTCGGTTCAACAAACCCTAGGATGAAAACCCTTGGGTTCTTTCTTGGTTAACTGGACGAAAAGCCATTTCAACCAACCTTAGTGGATTCATCTAGAATTCATAGGCGTGCAGATTTGGAGAAGATTGTGAACAAATAAGGGTTTGGAGCAAATCGATTGATCTTTCCTGAGTTTGCCAGATTTGCAGGTTCCAGATATAAATTTATAGAGTTTTTCCTGCAAATATAATTTTTGTGTTGTGTGTGTGAATGGTAAAAAAAACAGAAGATATTGTGCAGTGTGTGCCAGTGGGGAAATAATAGAATTTATGGTGCTATGTGTGTAGTGATAAATTGAATTTAAAAATAATATATTTAAATTTAAGCTGATTTACACCAGCTGTCCCCTTTTTGGACTCCATAAAGAGGCTGTACATCTTCTAAGAGTTGATAAGAGGGATGATGAATATTATGGAAGGTTTTAATAGCCTTTATACACTTTACATAGCCTAAGGAAAAGCTGGGAAAACTGCTGCAGCCTTCACCAAGGGAATCGCAGCCCCTAATTTTGCTTCTGTACCTTCATAAAAGGAAACCCATCATGAGGTGCTGTATTATCATCTTGAGAGATTTTTTAAGGCAAGGAAGTTGCTGATTGGTCCAGTTCAGCAAGGAATCTATCATTGTTAATATTTGAGTTTTGATCTGCAGTCTGTAATAGATATATTTCCAAGTATTAATAAATCTGCAACAAGCAATCTTCATATTTATCAAAACTCTATATCTGAATAATTTAGTTAATTTGTTAAATTGTGGTAATTGATTATGGGAAGACTATAAAAATTATCTGCCATGAAAACATTGCATTACACACTCAAATTTGGTTGCAAACAAACTGTTTGATGAAATGCCTGCAAATCAAAATCAGAATTATTGCAAACTTGGAACAAAATTTCTTGGTCGGTATATTATAGTGGTATTAGAGCATGCATGATTATTTATGTCAATTGCAAAAATTTAGAAAATATTCCATTAAGGATATTACTTCTTCCATTCAATTTGGTGAGATCACCATATTGGTTGGAAATGGTGGTGGCAATCAATAATGCACCTTCTAGTTATGCAGGTCTTGGGTATGAAAAGGTGTGCGACACCTTATTGGGATTTTTTTTTTTTAGAAAACATCACTCAAACCAATTAGAAATTCTTGGATTGAAACAAAAGTGCCCATTATTTATGATGGATGGAAAGATTATAAAAATCAACATTTAATGAATGTTATTGCATTGCCCCCCAAAGGGGCAATGTTTTTGAAGGTGGTTGATTGTGAGGGGCAAGTCAAGGATGCATAATTCATTTCTAAAATCCTCATTGAGTCCATAAAGATAGTGGGTCTTGGGAATGTTGTCCAAGTCATTATGAACAATGCAAAAAGTTGTAGGGCAGCAGGTGCTTTGATTGAGGAAAGGTACGGGCACATTTTTTGGACATCATGTACCGTACAGCCCCTTAACTTGGTGATGCAAGCAATTGGTGCTCAGATGAAGTGGGTGAAAGCTATATACATTGAGGGTGAGGAGATTCAAATGTTTGTGAGAAGCTATCATGTCACAAGGCATCTTTAGGACTTTCTTGAATTTGGAATTGTTGAAGGTAAATTTAATTTATTTTAATTTTAAAATTTAATTTATGTCACGTTTACTTACATTTTAATGTGTTATTAATTTTTATTTTACAAGACATTAGGTTTTATGATCGAATGCGTTTATAAGATCTGTATTTGCATGTCTGCTTGAAGGTAGCTTTTTGGATCCATTTATAATGTTCCATAAGTTCATGGCCATAAATTCAGCCATCAATCTGATTTTCAATATAGAATAGTTGTTTCTATTAATCATATGTGTTTTATCAATAGTAAACATATGGAATGCCATTAGAAATCCCATTCCATTTCAATTTTAAATGATATATATATTAACTGATTTTGTCTTGGATTTTCTTCACTTCCTTGCAATTTATATTCATTTTTCTGCAAAACGATTAACATAGCCTAAAGATGGCTCTGTTACCATGCTAGAGGTTAAAATGCTTTATGAGTATAAATTAATTAAATTTATAATAATTGAACATAAAATAAATAAAAGAAACATTCATACACAGACAACTTTATGGTGGGGAAAACCATAATGGTAAAAAATCCCACAAGCACCATTAATTGAGAAAACATACATATTTGTTTTTATATTTACAAAAATAAGAATCTAGGGACACTGCTTCTTATTTTTTCAAATGGCCTCACATATATAAATCTCTGATGTAGTATGTAGTATGAATTCTCTTTAATATCAAAATCCCAAGTGAGATACTTGAAATATAGGAAGAGAAGGTAGGTTGTACCTGTTTGGGAAGTTGCCAAACCTTTCAGTAAGGACATCAGTTTTATTTAATAAATTAATTAATATTAAAGACAGATCTTTATATTAATTAATTTATTAAATAATTCAATATACTTTTAAAATATGAAAACATATTTATATTATGGCGTTTATAACTTATATCAGATCCTTTTGAATGTTTGTTTAGGTCTACTTAAAAGGTGTGACCCATAATAAACATTATGCCCTAATGATCTGGGACTTGGACTTACACTCATTTGGGCTGAGTACAGGGGCCTTTCTTGGTGAACCTGGTAACTTAGGCCAAGAACCTGGTAACTTAGGTTCTTAGAATACAAAAGTCAAACATGTATCCTCTGTTAACAAAACTACAATTTTTCTTACATGTTTTTATCTATAAATTCTTCTTTAGATTTTAATATGTTCAATTCTTGTGGGTAATTTTCAATCCTAGTTTGTGCTACATATTTTTATTGTTTGTATTTTTAATCCATATTTATGAAATTTATTTGCATAAGTTTTTATTACTATTTTTGTTCTTTTATCATTTTCCTCTTTTTATGAACGTGGCTCCCATACTTTTTGATAGAGAGAGCCTATGCCTCCATATTCTTTCTCCTTATGGGTGCTGTAATGTCCCCTTTTTAGCCAG
Source organism: Sequoia sempervirens (assembly GCA_007258455.2). Lineage (NCBI taxonomy): Eukaryota > Viridiplantae > Streptophyta > Pinopsida > Cupressales > Cupressaceae > Sequoia > Sequoia sempervirens. The sequence continues at coordinate 38,983 of VDFB02104792.1, read as the reverse complement.
CATCGGAGTTTTGAGGATTAGCCTATCATCAGGTCCTCGTAGGCTAATTTTGGTGATTAGAGGGCCTTGTGGGGGAGTTAATTGGTTCTTAGATGGCAGTTGACAGTGTTTCTTCTCTAGTTCCTTGGCATATTCAGAGGGGATCTTCTTCTTGGGTTTCTAGCTCCGTTTATATACACTTACTATTTTTAGTAAGTTAGTGGGATGTTGGGGGCCAACCTTATTATTTATAGTAAGGCATCCAGATGAGCAGTATGAGTAGTGGGTTAGCCTATGGTGTTGGCAGAATTAATTGGCGATGAATATTTATGGAGTTATTGAAGAGCACAAAAGATTTATTGAGAGGGGGGGGTGAATCAGTAAATCAATCACAAACTTTTATTTCTTAATCTTTTTCAAACTTATTACAATCAACTTTTTGATATGAATCAATTTCCCCAAGTTGACACAACTTTATTGAAATAATATTTTTTCAAAGTAGGCACCAACCTACAGATTTACAAAAGGATGATTTAGTAGAGTGTAACCTACAAGGAACACCTAGACCTTTACAAATTTAGTAGGCACCTACCTACAAGGAGCACCTACCCCTAGTGCAAAGTATCAAACCTTGACTTGATGGATGTAAGATGCCTTCAATCTGATCTGCACAAACCCAACTCTCCAATCTGCTCTATGTGATAAATGATCACACTCAGCCCACACAAGGAGATGGGAATTTAGACTACTTGAACTTCACAACCACACCTTCAAGACAAGAAGAATTGCAAATATATACTTTGATTCAAGATTGTGCCTCTTGATGAAGGATCATAACTCTGCCTTTTCAACTTTCAATCATACCCCTTCATTAACCAAATTTTCTGCCTTAATGATCTTCAATTTTGATTTGTTTATTTTTGACTTTGTTCCTCCTTTAATAATCAAACCGACATACTCTTTAGTTACGTCCGCCCCTTTTTGAGAAATATGACTTTTTAGAGATCTGTTGGAAAACATGTAAGAGATGCGCCAAGTAACTGTTGGAGATTATGTCTCTTTAAGAGACTCTTTAACAAATAGTAATTTTTAGAAAGAATACATCTAAAACACAATTTTTAGAAGGAATACGTCTAAAGAAAATCGCATCCTTTCATGTTATCAAATATTCCGCAACTATTAAAATACGTATGTTTCAAAAATCGCATCCTCTCATATTCCGCAACCATTAAAATAAGTCTTCTTTTTGAAAAGATATTTTTCCTGAAGATACCGTCTTGAAGAGACGTTTTTTCTTGAGTAGATGTATACTTGTTTTTCCAGATGTTAAGAGGCACGTTGTGTCAAGATATGAACACGTCTTTCTAATCTTGAATGAATCGAATGTCATAAGATATGAATGCGTCTTTTGATGCAAGACGTCTTTTGATCAACATAACCTTCCACGGGATGCTTTAGTTAATCTCATAATTAATGCGTTAGATAATTTCTTAATGAATCCACGTCTAGTAATTGCCATAGCCTGGAATAACATTTTTACCTTGTCAATCGGGAGCTTTGATTCAGACGATATTTTAATATGGAGCTTCGGTATAGACTTTAGATGATATGTCTTTGTCTCGTCAATCTGAAGCAACTAAAAACCACCATCGATCTAAAAGCACCATCGATCTGAAGTAAACACCATCGACATTGTTGACATGTCTTTGTAAAGTATATCCCTTCAATAGAAATTTTGAATCTATTCAAACTGAAATTGGATTTGAATATTATTTCTTTAGTCGTATTCTATATTTGAACATATATTCTATGCTTCTAAACACAATTAGTCTGAAGATGATCAATCTGAAGATGATTACTTCATTAAGCTCATCATTGTATGTAACATCTGGCTTTTCTTAAACTTATCATATTATAAGCATTATTTCTACAATCTCTCTTTTTCTCAATCTTGTCCATTCATTTGTCATCAATGACTTCATCCTTTTATTTTGACATCAATGACAATATTTCCAACATTTATGGTATATTAATTATTATTAAAGTGCTTACTTTTAATAATAATTAAATTATAAAAGGTGATTATCATCAATGACTTAGTGATTTCATAATATAAAGTTATTTAATAACATAAAGTCAAGTTATTAATGTTTTTGAGATGGTTGCCCACTTAGTGAATTAAATCATGGCAACAAAAGCAAATATCATTTAATATATTAAATGGATTAAAGTGCCTTGGAAATCATGCATTTTTGAGAAGTATAAAAAGCATTCAAAAAGCAAATTGATGATTCATGGATTGATACTTGTGAAAAACTCAAGAGTTTTTGTGTGGAGGAGAAACTAGGGTTTCTTGCTGCTGCAAGTCAATCTTGGAGAACATAGCTCTCTCAGATTGAGCATTCTATAGGTGTGAAATACTACCCAAGGTTTGCTCTTCAGGTGGCTGTATTCAGGAGTCACATTTGTGTTTCATCGATTTACAACAGAGATTCAAAATAAGGGTTTACAGAGTTTCAAGATTAGAAGTTGTTATTTGGGTATGATCAATCTTATTGTAAATTCAAAGCAATAATTAATCAAAGTTGATCATTTGATTTTTTGGCTTTCAACATTTCTCTATTTGCATTTGCTTTGCAATTTTATGCATTATCTGGCAATTTGTTCAAAAAATTACAAAATCAAAACAAACAGAAACAACAAAAATCAGTTAGCAAATATCTCAGATTAGGGTGGGATATTTCAGTGGTATCAGAGTGGTTTTCCTGTCATCTTGTGTTGGTTTTTTTTTTTTTAAAAGAAAATTTTAGACTTCTAGGGTTTGAAATTTTTGGAGAGTGTTGGGTGAATTATCAAGAATATATCTTATTTGGAAGGGTTCAGTTTTTAAAAATATTAAAATATTGTGACCTGGCTAAGTGTTTGCTTGATCGATTTAATTTTTGGGAGGAATGATATTTCAAGGTCTCGAATACTTGTCAAAAACTATCATAGCTTAATAGTGGATGCTGCCATCTTTTTCATTGATCCTATGTGGTAGGAAAAGACAAAGGAAGTCTGCGTCAGAGGTTTGGATTGTAGTGCCTATGCAAAGGTGGTCAATATTATGTGTTAAAGCCGCTATTTGTAATTTGAAGGTCAAGCAATATTTAAACCCATCGGGTCTAGCTTGTGTGCCTACTGTATTTCTTCTTGGAGCTTTCGTTTCAAGCTCCTCCGCTAATCCTTGGCAATGTGGTCTTTTATAGAAGCAGTCTTCACTTTTCAAGATTGACATGGGCAAAAAGAAATCGTTGGGTGAAATATCCCCCTTAGTTTTTTTTTGAAATTTTCACATACAAATTGCACCCGTTAAGGTTAGCTCAATAATCAAAACCAGCTGAAAGGGAACCCTTCACTTTCTGATCACCAAGATCCCAATGTGGGCGAGGTGAGCATACGGTGCGAGGGGATCGTTAGCTACAAACTAGAAATGAAATGAACAATACTGTAAGCGACTAGCCGATCATTCTGAAAGTAAATGCTGGAAAGTAAAGTAGGCGGATAACCGACCATGAAAGCTTGACCACCTATTCAGCAGGAGCATTATTACAATATTAAAATTAAAACACTAAACCACTTATTCAACGGGAGTGAAGCAAAACTGAAATATAAATAACTCAACCACTTATTCATTGGGAGTAGTAAATACAAAATGTAATATGTTGAAAGTAAATAGCTGAACAGTACTACTGTAATCAGCATTACAATATGCCTCCTTTTACAATGTTTTAATGATGAATCTTGCTCCAACTTTAGTACAATGTTTTCACAATATTCCTTATTACAAATGTGAATGAGAACATTCAAGGAATAGTGCATAAAACTGAAATAAGCAGGTCTGATATGAAAATGCTACAAACTGAAACACAAACCAACAAGCTATGGTATTACCAAAATGCTCATATCTTCATCAAAACACCTCCGATTCACATCAAACTAAAAACAACTAAACCATATGAGCTGGGCGACCAAAACGCAAGAGATGGACAACATAAATTAGTGTCCAATGGAGCAGCACACATCCCAATGCAAGGCAGCAAGGAAGGGGTGGCCCCTGGAGAAGGGCGACCTCTCTAGAAAAATCACCAATCCACAATAAAATCTGAAACTTCAAGGAATGAGTCGCCTAAAGCATAGGAATGATTAGAGCAAATACCCAAAATGAAAAAAAATCACACAAGGAGCTACAAATGAAAACATGTTTCAGCCATACTTGAACCAGCAACTCCAAAAACAGAAATAAACATCAAAACTCTCAACTGTGAAGCTCAATCTGCAATCTTTGGATGAGAAGCAGTCTCAATCAGCTAGGTGTTGTCTTCCAAACATGAAACTGATAATTTGCTAGGAGGTATGCGTTCCTCGAAGCCGAGGGTATGAAATCATTTCAGCAGCACTTTGTCGTCAATAGCAATGGATGCCAAATGCTGGAGCAAAGCCTTGCTTAAATAAAGCTTTTGAATGACCTTTCAAATTCCACCTTTACCCCCCAAAAGGGACGCCCAAGCTTGCTTGAAATATTTTAATTTAAAAAACATTTATTCCTCCATCACCCTAGGCATCCAAGGCTTAAGCACAAACATTACATTTTAAAAATATTAAAATGTCTCCATGGGGTGTCCAACATCAAGGCCCTCTTTTAAACACAACATTAAGTCATTAATCTATGCCATGGGGCCCAAAATGATAATAGAATATTAAATGACTGTTTTAGTGAATTAAATCATGGCAACAAAAGCAAATATCATTTAATATATTAAATGGATTAAAGTGCCTTGGAAATCGTGCCTTTTTTTGAGAAGTATAAAAGGCATTCAAAAAACAAATTGATGATTCATGGATTGATACTTGTGAAAAACTCAAGAGTTTTTGTGTGGAGGAGAAACTAGGGTTTCTTGCTGCTGCAAATCAATCTTGGAGAACGTAGCTCTCTCAGATTAAGCATTCTATAGGTGTGAAATACCACCCAAGGTTTCCTCTTCAGGTGGCTGCATTCAAGAGACACATTTGTGCTTCATCAATTAATAGGAGAGATTCAAATAAGGGTTTATAGAGTTTCAAGATCAGAAGTTGTTATCCGGGTATGATAAATCTTATTGTAAATTCAAAGCAGTAATTAATCAGAGTTGATCATTTGATATTTTGGCTTTCGGTATTTCTCTATTTGCATTTGCTTTGCAATTTTATGCATTATCTGGGAATATGTTCTAAAAATTACAAAACCAAAACAAACAGAAATAGCAGAAATCAGTTAGCAAATATCTCAGATCAGGGTGGGATATTTCAGGTGCTTCCTTTACATTTATTTGAACCAAAACTTTCATTCCTTGGTTGGTTTAATTTTGATCAGACTTCAATTTTTCTATTGATTAGTTGCCATATTCCAAAAGTTTTTCTTCTTTCATTTTCTGTCTAGTACAAGATTCTGTCTTTTATCTTGAATCAATATCAAATTTGTTGTACCCAAAATAAATTTTTAGCATTTTGCTTAAAATTGAGCTAAATCATGTAAAAATGCCGTCAAAAGTCTGTTTTAGGTCAAACCAAACATAGGGTCTTTGTGGGTTTCTATCAAGGAACACATTTGCAAAATTCTGAAAATTTGAAAATTAGGGGTTTACGCCCTTATTTTCAGGAAAACCCTCGAAAATAGGACCTTCCCAGAAATGATTGAAAATGATTTTGATAGGGGTAAACGACTTCTAGATCACACTAATCAAGTCAGAATCATCAAAAGACATATTTTACTCTTGTGGGTCTATTTCCATTTTTCAGGAACAAAGTTAGGAGCTCCGCAGCCATTAATGGTGGATTGGCTAGTACTAGGTGCTGAAAGATAAGCTTCAAAAGCTTCAACGATGCAACCATGGCGAAAAAGGTCTAAAAAGATGCTGTTTGACGAAGGAGATTCTCAAAACCGGAAAAGGCCAAAATTTGGCTAACTCTAGAAACGTTACGAAGGAGAAATCACTCAACATGCTAAAAGAGCCCTTTCCAGAGAAAGGCGCCCTTCAATCTCAAGGGTCAAATACAGCCTGTTGAATCATCCAAGGCAGTCATCCTCAGCGTTATCCTGCTGGCTTGACAACGAAACAATTAGCAAGATCATCTGACAAAGTGATCACCGGCAAATGTTAGCACAACACAAAGAGGTAGTTATGAAAATCATCAGAAATGACTGACCAGCATGGGAAAAGGCGCCCTTGAATGAAGTGGCCAAGATGTGACCCGTTGAGAAATGTCGCCTTCAAGAGATCTCTTCGACCTCGTTGCAGCTCGACAACGAATTTGTTAGCAAGCCTATGAGATGAGTCAAACGATTGCAGTGATGGATCAAACTGGAGCATCTTTCAGGATGAAAATCACTGAGCAAGAAGGCAAAAGCGCCCTTTTCAGTGAGAGGCGCCCTTGCATTAAGGGACCTTTAATTGACTTCTGTAAACTGAAACTCCAGTCATCTTTTGAGGAGTAGAGCTAGTTACTTGATGAGACATCAAATGAGATTATCCGATTCTCCGATCAACGGGAATTCCCAATCAAAGCATAGGAGGTCAAAATGAAGAGATTGAAAGAATAGATATCAAAAAATGACTAAGGCAAGGAAAAAAACGCCCTTTCTTAAGAAAGGCACCCTTCTTTTTAGGGTCACAAACTCAGCTTTCTAGCTTAATGCCTCCCAGGCAGGTTTTCTCAGCACAGATCCGGCTACTCAGTGAATTTGTCGTTAGCCTCTCAGCATCGTCTGATCAACTTGAAACGAGGGGCAAACAGAGGTCATTCAAACATGCAAAATGATGAAAAAGCACTCAAAACTTAAAAGGGACGCCTAAAAAGGTCAAAGGCAAGTTTGTTGACTTAAGATATTTTGGAAGTAAACTTGGCCAACTCACCCACAATCAGTGGAAATCAACCTTTTGAACTCCAGATTAAGCCAATTCAGCTTTAGATCATGAGTTAGGCTCCCAAACTTCAAGGATTCAGGCTTGAATCTATATAAAGTAGATCTAGGCGTCCCTCTTCATTATTTCTTTGCAGGTTGAAGATTCAAAACAATAAGAAGCTCTCAAGGACGCCATTTTTAGATTTGGCAAGGGTTTTCAACAGTTCTTCAATATTTCTTGAAGATCAGAGGTTGGATTCAGAGATAGATTTTCTCAGGGAGTCAGATTAGAAACTTCCAATCCATCTTCTGTCTACTTCCTCTTTTCTTGTCTTAGGTATTCTTGCATGTCACACAAATCAACAGGCTATCACATATCTGATCAATTGGGCAGATTCATAATAATTTTCCAGTGAAACCCATCTTGTTAGATTTTCCAGAATCAACAAACTTACTGCCCCTATTTTTGGGGGTATTTTCCGAAAAAGTTTAAGAATCAAAATTCTGAGGAATTGGGTTTGTTCAGCATTGAAGCACGAACAAAACCCATGTGCCAGATTTTTTCCAGAAAAATACTTCTCGGCAGGGTGCTATTTTTAGGGGTTTTCGAAAATTGTCAGAACAGGGTCAAGTGTGTAGTCAATCTTTAAGTTATTCAAGATGCAGTACTCTCAGGTACAATACAAGACCAAGAATGCCTTGTACCATGATTACCTGAAAACGACTGACACAGACTTACATCAAGTAAACCCAGTGGTTGATACAAAAAACTTGGAGGGCATGAATCAAATCACGTTACAGAACATAGAGGAGTCTGGTTTGCTTCAAGCTGCATCCATTCCCATCACATTACAGAGTGTGGAGCTTGTAATTGCTTGCATTAAGCATTAGAATCCTACCACAAGAGAGATTAGATCAGTGGATGGGAGGATAATCTGCAGTTTAAAGCCAAAGGACATCGAAAAATGTTTTGATATTCCACCATGCCCTACCAGCAGGGTCATATCAGTGATAGAATGCGACAAAGCATTCGAGGCAGCCAAGAGCAAATGCCAAGGAATAATGGCAGGAAAATGGCTGAAAGTGAAAAAGGCTAACTTGCCTAAGTTGGTTGGGTGAGGAGAATGCAAAGATGAGTATGCAGTGTTAATCACTTTACTCAACAGAATCACTGGACAAGAGGACGACAATCAATTCCAGTCGTGGATGTATTATGTCATTGCAAAAATCATCAACAAGAGGGAACATTATGACTGGGCCACTCTGATTAGTGATACACTTCACCAACAGATTACCGGGTTTCTAAAAGCTCATATGTTCCACATGTGCTCTTACCTGGTGTACCTGATTGCCTTCCAAGGCGAGTTCAAGATATTAAACAATGTGGGAACCTTAGGTGTGTAGAAGGTTCATGAACACTTTTTACGCCTTGAGTTTACTCAAGCAGAGCGACACTTCAGAAGGACAAGTGACCTCTTCATCATGCACACCATACGAGATCTAGACCATGAGATGCATGTACGTATTTCACAAACAGCCAGAGAGGCAATGGCGGATTGGTTTATCCAATTCCCTACATTCTCCTACATATGCGTGTATGGCTACATTGGTCACCCCGCTATGATGCCACGATACCGTTCAAATAGGGTAGTCTTCATGGAATTCCTAAGGCAGTTATCCAAAGTTCACATTCACTTGCGCTTAAAGAAGAAGACAGCTATAAATTTTCCCGTTGAGATGGGACTCTATAGATGCAGGTCAGTGGCAGATGCCAAGTTAATGAGCCAGGAAATGGTGAGGCTTAATCTCAAGTACCTCATTGAGAGAAGGTCATATGATCCTCGAGGTCTCTATGCGACGCATCTCGAGTAACGCTCATCACATGAATCTTCTATGGAAGATTACTGGGTCAATTGTGACGATGAGTATGAAGTGCGAAGAAGGAATTATAGCAGGTTCAGGCTCTCGCAAATTGCTGACTTTATGTCAGAAGACATCGAGGCTTATTTGACAATGAAGGGGAAGTCATTCTCCCCTCATTCTTTGTAGATTCAGTTGACTCACAACCACTCCCAAGAGTGGATTGGTATACAAAGGATAACCCATCTATAGAGGAGAGGACGAGTAGAGTTGTCAGAAATAGTCAACTCTACCTCGACAGCAAGAAAACAAAGGAAGGTGGTACCTCCCAGAATAGAGCTACCACAGGTTCAGTCTACACCACCTTCCACGTCAAGAAAGAAGCCCAGATAGAAGCAATGGTGCAATCCTCCCCAAGGGATGACGATGTCAAAGGATACAAGGCCAATAACACAGGGGATACATGTGGAGACAGCCACACAGTCCCGAAATAGTCATGGGTATTGCTGCCCCAGAGCCAGTAATAGAGATAGTCACTGCAGAGGCAGAAGCTAACGCAGCAGAAACGGTGCCTGTGTTAGAAACAGAGCCACCTACATCACCACCATCACAGCAGTCACAAGTCCCCATCGACTTGGACTCACCACCGAGAGACGCCACTCCAGCACAGTCTCATACTTCGGGCATTCAAGGGCCCCATATTCTCCTTCTAGCGAAGCTAGCCGAGATTCTATCTGGCTTGAGGGTTTCCTAGGAAGGAAGAGGGAAAGGCCCTCCTATGAGCTTGACTTCACAGAATTCAACCATGTCCCACAAGACATGAAGAAGCTAAAGAAGAAAGTTCACATGGAAATGGAATGCAAACATGAGTTTGTCATATAGACTGTTGCCCCACCAGAAGATAAAAGCATACATGAGGTACAAGTGGAAGACTTCACATTGTCTAAACTTAACCTCGGAAAGACCACACGACAGGTGGAGGAAAACCTTCTCGGAATCGCCTCTGAGCGCCCAAGAAAGGATGGCAAAGGATGGAAAAGATAAAGCAGCCTTAAAGGCTGAAAACCAGCAGCTGAGGACGTACATTTCCAGCAATGCGACACCGAAGATTTTGTCCTCCAAAGGGAGATGTATCTTGGAAAATCTATACGATTCACGGGATAGAGCACATGGACTCCGTGCGGAGATTCAACAATTAGAGCAAGGAATAGCAGAAAAGAGGCTTGGCAATGAGATCACAATTGTAGATTTGCAATTGGCATATCAATCAGTCTACTATGAGGAAAACAAGCAACATCTGTTCGCTTGGAAAGAACAGCCGACATACAAGGTGAAAGCCTATGATGCCCAATCAGTAGAATTGATTGACTACCGACGGGTTGTCGCAAATATTATCAACTTCGCAAGAACGTTGGCAGTATCTTTCCCTCGCATAGAATATCAGCGTGAGGGAGGAGAATACATTGAGATGGTTACAGTGCAAAATCAGTTCAAAGATGTCATCCGCAACACCTTCCTTGATGATCCAAATGGTTGCAAGTTGGCCAAGGTGGCAGCTTTGTCCACCAAGTTTGATGAGGTAGCTGCCCAATGTATAGACTTCCAGCATCAGCTCACGACAGGCGAAGTAATACTCAAGCGCCACGTCATTATTTTGCAAAGCATTAACTACCTCAAGGCTGAAGAAGTCAACGAATGGATAGAAACACTATTGACTAGTGGTGAGTTGTAAAGGCACCAAAGAAGGATGCCCTACCCTCCAAATGGCATTTATGATACTTGAAGTTGACTTGATGCTTCTTTCCAAGTCAACTCAAGAAGACCTTAAATGTAATTGGAGTTAACTTGATGCCCCTTTCCAAGTTGACTCCACATCCCACAAATCATGCATTGTCAGATCCCACTGATTAAGGATGTCTAATTGACTTCCATAATTTATGGATCTTAGATCTCCACTAAACGTGGATGTCTATTTTGGAGGCATACTTTATATTAAAGTTCACCTTTAGTTTAGTTTCAGTCAATTGAAGTAGTTTCCAGTTGACTCTTTGTTTAGTTTCAGTTAACTAAAGTAGATTTCCAGTTAATTGTTTGTTCCCCCTTTTTAGGAATAAATCTTGCTAATTGATTGGCAAGAACTCAATGTTAACTCAAGGAGATTTTAGGGTTGCCTACTCCTTTGAGTTCTATAAATAAGAGCCTTGGGCTTATTATTTGTTAACCTTTACTTGCTATGCAAAATTGTTGTGCCATTGTTGCCAACAACTTTGAAAGTGAATATTTGTTCACTCTTGGATGAGAGTTCATTGGTTGATCGTAATTGTGCATGATTTTGTGCCTTTGCTGTCCCAATCTTTGTAATTCGTTCAGAAAGCTTGAAGAAAGAAATCAAAAGGCACATGCAATTTGATCTAAAGATTTGAGTTCTTCCATAACGTCTTTGTGTTTAAATAGCTTGTTGTTTCATTTCCCTCCTTGGATAGGGGTTCCTCCTGCTTGAATATTTGTTATTAATGGTTATCGTTTGTTGTTGTCTAAATGGATTGTCTTTCAACCTATACTTCGGGCAGGGGTTCCTCCTCCTTAGCAAGTTTGTCGGTCAAGACATTGTAATTTGTTGTTTCTAGTGAGTCGTTTCCTAGCCCATACCTCGGATAGGGGTTCCTCCTCCTTGGCAGGTCTCTGATCCAACTTACCGTGAAGAGTGTTTGCTTGTATAAAACCTTATCCCAGCGTATATTCGAGAGTTCAGAGCCTCGGCCATATTCTAAGGAGACGACAGATTCAAGTGATCCAACCAATCCATTCCCGCTCCTATTCCCTCATGCTCTGTTTACCTTGAGGAGATAGGATAGATTAAAAACTAGTTTAGTCATAGTTAAGATCTGCCGAAACCAGAGAAAAGCTTAGCTACGGCGCATTGTGTTTGTGCACCCATGTGTCTTGCCGCTGAGTACAAAAAGATAGGAACCTTAGTCTACTCTACCCTCTCTTACGCATTACATCAGCAAAGAGGGACTTCTCCTCTTTAAATAACGAAGAAGTGTTGCAAATCATTTGTAATAGCTGACCGTTTACAATCAGCACTCCAGAGGTGCTAATTTAAACGCCAACAAAATTTATATTTTCTGTTTTGAATCCAAAATATTTTCTTACTTGCTTTGCTGCACCCTGTGCATCCATACCTTGTTGGGAAGCTTTTGAATCAAATTTTATATGGCCTTTAAAGTGCTTTCTTTTCACATTCAATAAGATATGATGCAACTTGTAACACTGTCCATTTGAAAACCTTTTCGAATTAAGATGAAAAAATGTGAGCAGCTTCTACTCTTCATTTTAAATATTAAATAATCTTGCTGTGTGTATTTTCAATTTTGTATGTTTGTCTATTCCTTAATTGTCATCGATTCTAAGGATTTTTAGTATGTTACAAAACATTTGTGTAAGATGCAAATGCCAAAATATTAAAAACTTTAGATTCCTTTGCAGGTCCAAAACGAATGAAGCTGCTTGCAAAATACAGCTCAGGTTTTGTTGCAGCTTTGCTCAATGTCATTATGCACCTCCAAGGTCCACAAATATTTTTTGTAAGTACCTTTAGTCAATGCCAAGAAAGGAATTTTGCTGATCCAGCATCAGTAATTCTGGTTTGTGTGGAGGTATTATCAAAATTTGCATTACGACATGAAGTCTTTGCTATGAGAGCTAGTCATGTGGGACAATCATTGGCTTTGCCAGCCGTACTCTTCCAACATCTTTGTCAGTTTAAACCTACCAAGCATGTTATTCCTCGAACAATGTCCTTGCAAAATCAAGCTAGAGATTTTGAGAAAACAACATTGCTCTCAGGAGGTACTTCTGCTGCAGTGAGAAAAGTGTCGGTAGAATTATGCATCTCATGTTGCAGGTTACTTTGTGCTCTTCTGACAAATTATGAAAGGTATCATCTCATTTTCTTCTTGGGATTAAGCCTTTTTTAGTAGATTAGAATACATAATATTTTAGCCTTGGGGGTCATTCAGATTGCAACTTTCACTGCCAGAAAATATTGACAGTGCATAAATTTTTGCATCAATAGTTGAAGGGATCCATTGAACTTCTAAATAGACTATATTCTGATACATTAACGTAACTCATTCTACACAAGCCAATGCGAAAATGGGAATATTTGAATTGGATCCAGATAAGGTGCGAAAGTAGCTGGAAAACATTTTAAGTTGAGGACAAACATGGTTACCATGAAAATCAGAAAATGTGATTTCCTAGTGAATATTTAATTGGGATCTAGATGTTAATTAGAAGGAAATGGAATATTTCTTTAGTAATTATTATTTAATTTACTCGACAAGGACAGTATAAATTTATGTGTTAACTTATGTGTATGGAAATTGGAAATGATTTTATATAATGTCTTTGACAATCTTTGGATACTCCATGATTGTGAAGCATTAAGGTTAAGAATTTTTTATGGTGGATGTAAAATATTTGAAGATGTAGAAAATGATTTATATGAACTACAATAACTGTAGAGAGTAAGTGCCATACCCTACTCCATCTTATAGAATGCATCCTGGTTCTAATTATCAGAGAATTTCATCTGTTTTTAGATGAACCTAATTGTATAATAGGACAAAATCTCACTCGTGACATCAAGAAGAAAGCTTTAAAGAAAACTAAACAAAAAAACACGGTAAGTGATTGTTTGAATGGTAGGTATGCTGTGAGCCCAACTTGTAGTTGCTATATAACTCTACAAACCGTAGGATGGAAACCCGAGGTTTGAAGGAGTAAAGATAAAATCTGTACCATCAAACTGGAAAAGTAAGTGAAATTGTAGAACAATAAGAGATTCTAAATATCTGCAGTAAACCCTAGGCCTGAAACTTCAAATCTCAAGTGAGAACTGCAATATGCTGCTACAAACTCAGACTTAAATCTTAGTAGATCTGAAATGAAAACCTAAATCAGATATTTTTGAATCTGTTGTAAGTCTGAAATTGGAATTTTACTATGAAAATAGAAGCAGAAAACTGTTAAAAACTGAAATTTGAAATTACTGAAGAATATTCTGAAACACAACTGAAAAATTGCTGTAAACAGGGGAAAAAGAGATTTCTTGAGGAGGTATCGAATTCAATGTCCAAGAACAGTACAGTCACTCCCTTGGGCAAAGCATAGTTGCAAACCCGTGCACTGGAAGTGTGTTTCCAAAAGTTTAATAGCCTTTTTAAAGGGCCTAATTATAACTACTATCCCCATCACAACTTTCTCAATTGATGCACATGGGATAATTTATTAATTGCAATTTATGTGCCTACCATATCCTACCAAACAGATACATTGAATATGGACATATGGCCCAAAATGTGGATGCACTCACCAAAAATATTGGTTCCTGTACTCACTACCTAAAAAGGTAGGTTGTAGGAGACTACTAACAAGGTGGCCTTGGCGCATTGCATTACACTTATTGTTGACAAAATTAAAAAAAGTTGATAGAATGGTATATGAATCTATGATCTTCTAATTGGTTGCATTATGAAAATTAATA
>VDFB02104792.1:0-23532 GCA_007258455.2 Sequoia sempervirens | reverse complement strand
ATACATTGAATATGGACATATGGCCCGAAATGTGGATGCACTCACCAAAAATATTGGTTCCTGTACTCATTACCTAAAAAGGTAGGTTGTAGGAGACTACTAACAAGGTGGCCTTGGCGCATTGCATTACACTTATTGTTGACAAAATTAAAAAAAGTTGATAGAATGGTATATGAATCTATGATCTTCTAATTGGTTGCATTATGAAAATTAATAAGGCTAGGTGAGAAATTTTTCCCAGTAAAAAATCCTTGATATGAAGAAAAAACTATGCTGTTAGGACTGAATCAATCCAGTACTAGCTCTACATTGAATTAAACACAATTCTAGTACAGACCCACAAATGGAGAACTGCTGATGCAAGTTATGTTGATAATGCAATGCATTTTTTAATTATACTGTTGCTAGGTAAGAAGGAACTATGGTAAATTTCATGTAGCCTAAAGGGAAAACATTGTATTGCATGCCACACAAATATTGTTCATCTGGACCATAAAGTGATAGATATCAGCTACCATCAGTTGTATAAGTTTTATGAAAATATTGATATGGTAGCAATGACAAGTAGTGGAAGAATGATGATATTATGAAGTTGAAGCTTTATCATTTGCCTTTTCAATCAAGTTTGAAGTTCCTGCCTGATAAATAGCACTTGGCCACTGTCTGGTATGCGATTTGAGACTGTTGGTATTATAATAGATTTGCATGAAAGAAAATAAAATGTCACTTGTAGAAATCATGTGAATCAAATATGAGCAAATTTAAATGAGATAGAAAGTCACGGAAGATAGTACTCTAGCAACAAGTAGGCCTTTATTTAAAAATAGTCCAATGTTAGCAAGCCAGTTAGCTCCTTATTTTGTGGAGTGATTGACATGATGGAAAGAAATCTGTTGAAACTTTGAAAACTGTATATGAAGACTGACAATTTCGGAAGATAACATTTCTAAGGCCTATTAGTTTGGGTGAGGTACGTGCAGTAGTGCAGTATCTTTGAGTCTAATTGATATGGCCAAATGACTTTGTATCATTAATTGTGCTGAGTACTAAAATTTATAAGTATCATTAATTGTGCTGAGTACTTAAATTTGTAAAAATTTCTAACAGATTAGTATGAATTTGAGTAACCCTTTTCTTCATGACATGAAAAAATGGCTGCATGATAAAAAAGCAGAGCACCTCGACTATCTGTGATAATTCCTACACCAATACCATTTCTTAAATTTTCGTTTGAGATACCATCAAAACAATGTTTTGGTTTAAGAATATGAACAGAACCATATCATTCATCGCCTTTGGTAATAAACAAATGAAATACCGTATTAATGATAATTGTACACCTAAGAAGTTATTGACAAGAGAAGAAAAATTAAGCTGCAAATTTTATGCTGGGATTTCTACCTCAAAGAAATGGTTACAAAGAAATTGATAAGAACGATGATTTTTGCAAGGTATACATGTATGTTCTTAGTTGCATTATAGGAAAAGAGGGAAAAAAGCTGACACATGTCAAATTACCAGTCTTTGTTACAAGCTATTGCATTTTGTTAAAATAACCACTCCATAATGGGGGGCCTATATAAGGAGTTTTTTAGGGTAGAAATATATTGCCACTTTAGGAGAAGGTTTTTAATCTCATCCTAGAAAAGTAAAACCTATCTTAGGGCTTTGGGTTGACAATTGATCCACTATTCTCAGCTTAGATTTAGATTATTCAGATATTAAATGTCCATATTCTATTTTTGTTATTGTTGTTATTTATATTTGTGCTTTGCTGGTTCTTAAAAGCATACTCTGAATGTTGTTTAAATTTTAAGTAACAATGTTCTGAAGGTGTCATATGTTGATTCTTGGTGATAACTTCTTGTGCCTGTTTGCTTTGTGGATTCCCTTAATTCATGATCATTCACCAATGTGTTGACGAGTTAAAAAGATCAGGTAGAAATAAGGACTCATGGAAATATTCATCAATGTGATAACTTGAGTAGAAAAAATACTCCCAGGTGGTTAAAAAGACCACAAAATAGAAAATTCTTCTTCTAGCAGTATTTACATTTCTACAGTATTAATGGTCAGTATCTCTGTTAATGTTTGGAGTCCGAGAAGTTTGATTTTGGTAGTAAGATTAATGTCTTCATTATTTTTATTTCTTAGAATTCTAAAAAATTGTAGTCAAAGCGTTTAAGAAATTTCTGAGTTTTCTTTTCTTGAATTTAGATCACATTAGGCACCTTTGGGTCACATATTTTGCTGAAGTTGCTCTTGATGGTCAGTTTTTCACATCTTATAAGTAGGCTACATCCACTAACTATTTGACATCTACGTTGAGAGGTAGAAAATGTGTCATCTCATTCTATCTCCTTTCTTGTCAGTGATAAATGATGGACATAATTATTCAAATTGCAATTTTGTAAAATATTGACTACCTCATTTAAGAATGTCTATTGTATATGAGCAAGGCCATAAGATGGATTTTGGATCATTACAACTTCGGTCACAAGATTCACACAATACTCACGTAGATCCTTCATTATTTTTTGATGGACAATTTTCTAGGTTCTTATATACTCTTTCATTGGAGAATTTGAAATGATTGAAATTTGCCAACTGTAGGCTTCATTCAGGGTTGAAGGCTTATCAATTGCCATTCTTACAGTTATCTGTTTATTATCTTTCCTAGGTAGAAATTTTTTATATTAGTGTCTGATTTTAATGGGTAATGATACTTGCTCTGTGTTCTTGATTGTTTTCTGATAGGGAAAGTGGACACTGTATTTCTCTTCTTGGAGATTCATTGCGTATATTCCTTTTTTGCCTGGAGATAGTGGATCTGGACAGTCCCAAAAAATTGAAGGCTAACTGCTGGACTATGGAGGAAGGAATTAAATGTGCATGTTGGCTTCGACGAGTGTACGAAGAGGTCATTGATATAGCTAAAATGGATATCTTATGAAATTGTATTTGCATTTTCTGTACAACATTTTATCTATCAATCTTTGTCAAGGATTATCTCTCTGTAAAAGTGGCATGTTGGGTCTGATTAAAATCTGAAACAAGCTTTGCTTTGGTCATTTATCTTTTGCTCTCCCTTCCATATCTCTTTTCATTCCATCAGATCTTATTTAGTATCTCTCCAAGTGATAAAGCTACCATTCAAATTGGCTTGTAGGTGAGGCAGCGTTCTCTTCCTCAGAAACCCCTTCTTCCTCATTTAGAGCTGCTGTCTCACAAGATAACAGCCATACTTAAGTGATGATCCGCCAAAATGCCTGCACTAACATGGCCAACGAATAGTCATTTGGCTGTCTTTTCCTACTAAAAAAGCTAATGAATGTTACCTGAAAATATAGTTTTCACCCAAGCTGCACTTCTCAATGGGAAAGACAGAACATAAGCAGTTGAATTCTGATAAAACGTCAAAATGAGACAAAACATAGGTAATGTATTCTCAAGAAAAGACACTCATTTGTCCCTTGGTTGGAGCCTATTCAGATCCTAAAATTCTGAGTCTCTGAGAATGGGTTTGGGAAAACTGGAAGCCATCTGGATTGGTTGACATTCCAATGATGCTCAAATTTACATCATGGCCATTCTCTCATCTAAGTATGAGAAAGACAAAGATTATATTTTTAATGGATGACCATGTTATCTGGAAAAATCAACTTTCTTCATGAAACCATGGTCCCCTGTTCTTCAACCCCTTAGAGGATCTACCAAGCACGATCCTGCTTTTGGTACACTTGTTCCTTCTTCCTGTCAAATTTTAGAGCTAATAGTCTCTATAACAATTAAGCATTGTAATAAGAAACTATCACCATCTCTAACTTACAATGCAATCGTAAATATTAAACTGTACCAGAATTTGCTCACAATTGTGCAGCTGTGGGACAATTATCAAACACCTTTGACGTTGGCTCAACTGCCAATGATGATGATTCAACTGTCAATGAAAATGCACAATTGCGGATTTGAACTGCAGGATCACCCCCTGTCACTGTATTGATAGTTCCTTCATTTGAGTTAGACTACTAATGCCTTGTTGAATTTTTCAGAGTTTGAATGTTTCTCTTTGTCTATATGGATCATGGTGACATTTCTATTACTGCGTTTGGTAGTCCTAGCCCTGCATCAAAGGCTTCTCTCAGTATGCTTTAAGGGATCATTCTCCAGCTTGTGGATTTCTAAACATTTAGGTGGATTCAACATGGTGCTACATAGGGACACGTTCCTTGCATTATGGGGTCCTCTCGAACATTTGAGGTGTTATATGTATCAGATGTCCATATCCTGTCTTTCCCTTTTCTTTTCACATTTTTATTCAATGCTTGAGATGTTCTTGGCTTGTTTTAGGTGACCCTAGGGAAATTTCACTATTTTAGTAGACATTAAGGATATCATGACATCCATGGAATGTCTAGGAATGCTTCCAACCTGTTGGGGACACTCAAGGTTGGAGATGCCCTTTTATAGTCTTCAAAATGCCATGATGTTCCCAATGCCAGCAACTGCCATTAACAAAAGCATAAAGGGCCACCCACTAAGGCTGCCCACCAAATCCTTAAAATCTATTATTTTGCATTTTGAATAAAGAGGAAAAGTGGCATAAGAGAGTTGCATAAGGTCAACAAGCTATTTGCATTTTCTTCCCATACTTTTTGCATTTTTTGATAATTTCAATGTGTAAAAGTTTATAAAATTCAATGTTTTTAAGATATCCATTTTTGTTTTTCATCCTAGTTTGTCATTTTTTGTGAAATCATTAGGGTTTGTTAGAATATTTTTTCAACACTATTTATTATTTTATTTTTTAAATCCTCCATTTTAAAATGATAGCCAAGGACTACTAACAAAATGAGTTCCAGAAGTATTGAGGAGATTAAAATGACAAAAATTCTCCATTTTCAAATGATAGCCAAGGACTACTAAACAAAATGAGTTCCAACAGTATTGAGGAGATTAAAATGACAAAATTAGGTGTGAAAGTTGGAAAGAGGAAGGAACAAGTGGCATTCAAATGCAAACTGAAAGTTCGGTTGGAAATGCTCACATGTTTGATTATCCATCAGAGTTCCCTTGCAGCATTTTGCACATATTCTTGACACAAATAGGGCAAGTAATTCAAGGGGAGCTGGCTTTGGAAATGCAATTTTTCACGAGGATGATTCGAAAGGCCATATTACTAAGGTTCATGCATAACTCTTGCACCTCCTAGGTCATAGGGTTGGTGTTTGCCTTAAACTTACACTTGAAGAAGGGACTGAAATATAGAGGTTGTACAATGGGTGCTTTTCTTCTCCTACTACATCTAGTATCTTCACATTTTTATCTATGACTTCTGCTAGGCATTCTTCTAGAGATCCTTCTCCAAATCTTGGAGTTTCCACTTTTCAAATGGATTCGGTTGATGGATCATCCAAGGGAAAAGGGAAGGCAATGAATTCCTACTTGGTTATAGAGAGTTTATTGTCAAGCACGTGACAACACAAATGATCCTGTTGACATTCTTTTTGTTGGTCTAAGGTTTCCATAGTCCATGAAAAGTGTAAATAGTTTTTTGCAAAACAAATGTGAATTATTTTTATTTCTATGTTTTGGAGCATCTTTCTTGGTCGTTGATAAGGAAAGAGTTGATGAATGGTTGCAAATTGAGAGTTCCTTATATATCGATAATTCAACTCTTAAACATCAACTAACAACAACTAATGCCCGCTTTATTTATTAATTCTAGCTAGGTGAAAAGAATTAAATGGTATATCATTAAAAGCCCATAAGCTAATCTGTTAAACTTGACCTAGGACAACTCTAAGGTTTGGATGATGAGAATCCATATTTGGCTCAAATTAATGTTGACTTGATTGTTCTTACTTCATTCATCTTGGCATCTTCATAGAGTAGAGTATGATCAGCGAACATCTAATGCGTCAAATTTGGAATATTCCTTGCAACGGTTATTACTTTCCATTTGTCACATGTTTCTTCCAATGCAATGCTTCTGCCAAGAGCATCAATCATTATTACAAACAGGAAGGGAGATAGGGGGTCTCCCTAGAATAGTCCTCTGGTCGCCTCAAAAAGACCTCATGGAACTCCATTTACTACAATGGAATAGCAAGGGGATAAGATGCAGGAGAAGATCCAATTAAGCTATTTTGAAGAGAATCCAAATTTCTCTATGATTTTGATCAAGAATCTCCAACAAACCCTATCATATGCTTTGTTGATATCCAAGTTTAGGATCATCCCTTTTTGGTTTTTCTTCTTAATTGAGTGAATTTCTTCGTGTGCAATAATGATTCCATCTGCAATATTTCTCCTAGGGACAAAGCCACTATGTTTTAGGGAGATGATCAATGGAAGGATGACCTTGATTCTATTGGCAATTATTTTGGTGATGATTTTTTTGATTGTGTTGTATGGTGCAACTGAGGAACAAACTCACTTCTTTGGGATAAGAATTATATTAGTGTTGCATAAAACTTTTAGTATCTTCCTTGTTTTCTTGGATTTCTCGGTGAGCCTCCATAAATCTTCCCCAATGAAGTCCCAACAATATTGGTAGAAGGAGGTTGGGAAGCCATCTAGCCTGGGGGTTTTATCCAACCTAGGTTGAAAGACTGTAGTCTTTACTTCTTCTAGTGTTATGGGAGTGGAGAAATGGTAGTTAATTTCTTGGTTTATCATTGAGGGAATATAATTGACTATGCTCTTGATAGTAGGGTTGGAGGCATTGCCACCTCTCAGTAATTGTTGCAAGTGATTTATTGTTGATGATAAATGCAGCTTCAGTCGTATCCTTCCAGCCTATCCATTGTTCTTGTTTGATAAATTAAATAAAAGCCAAGAGGCTATTTAATTTATAAGTGGCACGAGTTTTGAAGAGTCATCATTTAATGAAGAATTGTATGAGGCCGACCTCATTCTACTTTGGCTACGATTTTCTCACTAGGCGCAATCTCTTATGAAAGAATATTATTTATTGGTGGCCGACCTTTTATGAAGGCCGACTTGGTTATGATTTGAAGAGGCACGTCCTCTACCAAAACTTGTATATATATTCATTCTTTTGCTCATTGTTCATCATCCAATTTACACTATCCATTCACTAGTCTAAGGTGCGAATAAGAGAAAGAAGCAGAGCAGATCAGTCGATCTGTTATCAAAGTCTGAGATTATCATTGTCATATTGCTGTGTGAGAATCAGCTTATTGTGCATTCTCTTGGGCTCATTATTGGCCCCTATTGTAAAGGAGTTTTCTTATTGAGATTCAATAATATAAGAGATATTATTGGCTGGGTTTTTCTCCCTCAAGAGGAGGGTTTTCCCAGGGTATCTGCTGTGTCTGATTTTTGAATTAATTTCTGTGCATGTCAATCTGATCTTAAATTTAACATTTATTACTTTGTGCTATATTTCGATTGGAGAGAGAGCACTCTACCATCCTCCTTTTTGATTTCGGTGATTTTGTTGATGGTCCTTTTTAATTTCATAGTAGTATGGAAAAATTTAGTGTTCAAATCACCCTTTGCCAGCCATGATTCTCTTGATTTTGTCTTCCAATAGATTTCCTTTTGGCTAAGATCTTGCTATGATTGTTAATCAACTCTTTCTCCTTGAGGTAATCTTCTTGGAACATATTGCCGACAAACACTTTATCATTTAGCATTTATAATTCTTCTTCGATCCTTTCTTTTTCTTTGGAAATGTTTTTGAAGCTTTCTTTGTTCCAAAGCTTTAATTTCCCTTTTATATATTCCAATCTCTTTTGAAATATGAACATCCCTGATCTGCCATAATTTGTTTCCTCCTCCCACCATGATTTTAGTATTTCTTTTAGTTCTGGGCATCTCATTCACATTCAAATTGAAATTGGACCTTGGGTGGATGGTGGTCTTTAGAGAGTCGCATAGAGATTGGGAAATGATCAAAATTGGATATGGGAAGGATACTTGACTCAAGCTCTATCGATGAGGTGATCCAATTATTAGAAACTAGGAATCGATGCAACCTTTCCATTATATTGATGAATCCAATTTTGTGATTAGTCCATGTAAATTGACCATTGCTCGGAACCATATCATGTAGATTAGATTCTATTACAAATTTAGAGAAATCTTTTTGTGCCTAAGATATTTTTCTCAATTCCCCATGTTTCTCAAATAGATCCAATATTGCATTAAAGTCATGATTTTTACATCTCTAAGCTTACAAATTTCTTGCCCAATTTCATTCCTTACCCCTCTTTTTTCTTCCGATTTGATGGGCCTGTAGACATTAAAAATAAAGAAGTCTAAATAAGAGCTTAGACTACATACCTTGGCCAATTTCCATCTTTGGGAATAGAGCAAAGGTGAACATGAGATGCATGCCGGATTGCACATATGCCTAAGCCTCCAAAAGTCCCATTAGCAACTAGGAACCACAACATCCATCCTTAACATTTTTTGGTAAATAGATTTGCTTCTTTTGAACATATTTTTGTTTCTTATATTAGTACCAGATCGACCAATGAGATTTTGATTTGGCACATGGTCGTATGCTGCTTGTTAGGGTCCCCCAGTTCCCTAACATTCCAAGTGAGGATCTTAATTGACCTCCCTTGTATCTCAAAATAAGTTTTAATCCAAGTTACCAGTTCAAGTGCAGGTATAGGTACGGGTATCAATACAACAGTACGACAATTTTTTCCCTTGGGTACGGGTATGGGTATTGATACAACAGTATGGCAATTTTTTAAAACTATATATATATATATAATGTTAAAAAATCTAAATTTAATTATAAGAATAGTGATATTCATAATTGCCAATAAATAGAATATTTAAATACCTCATATTCATAATTTGCAAAAATGAAAATACTCAATTCTCAAAATGTCATTACACAATGAAAATTCAAATTACAATCAATATTTATTAGTCTTCATATTCTTCTTCATCAAGAGCATCAAGGTCAATGCTTAGCTCAATTTCATTTGAACCATAATCAACTAAATTGCCACTCCCACTAGGTGTGTCAAGTGCAAAAGCTGCCTCATCTATAGAGATTTTGGCAAACCGTGCAATTGTAGCATCTAAATCAGCACACTCAGGGGTTAGATCCCAATTCTTTGTCACAACTTCATTGTATTAAGGTTTCTTATGTGACAAGAGACGAAGGTTGGAGTGTATATAGAACAAATGCTCTGCTTTTTTTGCACCCAAATGGTTGCACTTAACTGAGTGGATGGAGTATGTACTCCAATTCCACCGAGCTGAAGAAGAACTTGCAACCTATTGAGTTTGCATACAACATTTAGTATTTAATTTTATAAATTCAAAACTTTAAACATAAATTATAAAATTTATATTATTATAAAATAAAAATATAATATATAGCATAATAGCATCGAATGAAAAACGAGAAAACAAATAAAAAAATATACATACTTGGGAGAGTATTTTAATTGCAAGAGGTTGGAAGTAAATGGAGCCTTGACCATGTAGATATCACCACTCACCAACAGTTTTCCTATATTTGTCTAGAAGAGTAGAAACATCATGATGTTTCGAAGATATGAAGTGGCCAAACTCGCTCAAGACGATACTTTGGATATTTTCATCTGAAAATATCTTTCTAAATGCAGCTTTATAGCCAACAACGACCTCCCCATCCCTATATGGTGGCACCCTCCTCGACAATGAAAGTACCTCTTTGCTATAATACTTTGATGACAAAGCAAATGCTAAGAGATGTAAAGGGGTGGTCATCTTGTTCCAATGGTCAACAATAATCTTTTGCACAATTTTGAAAAATGTTTCTGTTTGGTCATGTACCTTGGCTTCTATTATTGCTCTTATTTTGTCCACCATGGAATCCATGCCATCATAAATTTCACCCAAACATATGGCATGGCATACCTAATCATGCTGGCGATGTCGGTAAATTCAAATAGGTCCTACAAGGAGCCCACCACTGTCAGTTTTCCAGATCACGCATTTTTAAGCTCTTTCAGGTTTGACCGCCTCCATATACTGTTCTGGTGTTACATGACCATAGGTACCGCATCAAAGTTTTAATGTCGTGCAAGATGCAAATTGAGTTTCGACAACCTAACATGGTATAGAAAAACATGTCACAAATGAACAATAAAAAATTAAAATTAAAAAATAAAAAAATATATAAAAAAATCAAATTTAAATTACCTTCAACAACTCCAACTTGGAGAAGGTCTTGAAGGTGCCTTGTGACATATGATGATTGGTCACAACCATTTGGATGTCCTCATCTTCCGTGTAGATTTGTTTGACCCACTCAATTTGTGTGCCAATCTTTTGCAATATCAAATTGAGTGAGTGGACTGCACATGGTGTCCAAAAAATGTGACTATATGTACCCTCCACTATAGTCCCAATTGCCCTACAATTTTTAGCATTGTCTGTTACGACTTGGACAACATTTTTAGACCCCAACATCTCGATGGATTCTATGAGGATATTGGCAATGAAACTTGCATCTTTTACTTGCCCTTCACAATCCACTGCCTTCAAAAACATCGCCCCTTTAGGGAATTTACTATAACATTGATCAATGGTCTATTTTTGCGATCTTTCCATCTATCAGAAATGGACACACCTATTTTGGGCCATGTGTCCTTGATTACTCTCAATGATGCATCTACCAAAGCTTTCTCCTTCGCCAATAAGGTGGTTCGCACCTTTTCATACCCAGAACCAACATAATCAGAAGTTGTATTGGAAAGGGCCGTCACCATTTCCCACCAATAAGGTGATCTAACAAGGTTGAAAGGAAGCTCGTTGCCATAAATGCAACGAGCAATGCTCTGATCTGCAATATCCCTCACTTTATTTTTGAAGGCATTCTCCAATGGGCCTCTTTTTTGTGAAACCGAAACATTCTCTTCTTTAGAAGATGGTGGCATTGGCATGAAAGGATGTGGGTCAGCCAGTTGTGATAAGTCACTAGGAGGTTTGTGCAAGCTTCTCTTGGCAAGAGGATTTGCAATAGCCTTTGATCTATTACATGCCATGTCAACATCCTCTTGTTTTTAATATAAGCCAATATTTGTTGTTTTGACAACCCTTTTTTATTTAGCCCAGGACAAACTTTTATTCCTTATAAAGGAATAGTGCATAAGTGAGCTTTCACTTGAAATTACAAGTTCTTATATTGAGTTCCACATTGGCTACAACACCAAAGATAACCCCCACCACTAGGAAGTTGTTTAATCATTGTCGTATGTTGCCAAAGAGGTGGCGATGCATCATATTTAAATTGATTCTCTATATTTGGGCCAATTGAACTAGAACTATTGGCCATTCTGTATGAACCTAAAATAAAAAACATTACAAATTAGAGGCACAACAACTGATTTTTTTAAAAAAAAATCGGCATTATAACCCCTTATTATGCATAAAAAGTTTAAAAAAATCAAAACTTATTTCAAAATCCAAAAAACTGCTTTTTAAATTGAAAATTTTCAAAATAATTAACCTGAAAAAATGAAAGATTGCCCACCCTGATACAACCTTGCAGCTTATTATCCTTTGTTATGTTTTTTATTCCAGTAAAATCTTCAAAATAATTATTGAAACTAAGTGTCAAGATTACTTACCTTTGATGAGTAAATCTTTTGTGCAGCTATTTATCCTTTGTTGGTGTAGAATCAACTCCTTCATAGCACTCATCTTCGAAATAAATGGCACTAACCATCAAAACCCAACAATGGCAGCGTGGAGGCAAAAAATGTTGTTTGTGGCCTTTTGTGTTTGTGAAATGAGTTGAAAAACATATTATGCCCTCACTTTAGGGCGGCCAATGCCTTTTAGAGGATCTTTTTGTTTTAAAAAATACCTTTTTTAATGCTTTTGTTTAAAGATTGACATCCTAGGCCGTAGGCATGCTTGGGTTTGTTTGGGTACGCCTAGGGTTCCGCCCAGGCACCCCAAGTTCCTTGCGGGAAGGAGTCACAGGGAACTCAGGGCACCCAGGCGGAACCTTGGGCATACCCAAGGAGGGACCCGTAAGGTACCTAGACTCGAATTGAACCCATACGGGTACGAGAAGGACCCACAGTGAACTCGAGGTGCTTGGGCGAAACCCTAGGAGTACTCAGGGAGGTACTTTTAAGGTACCCGTAACCAAATCGAACCCAAATGGGTATCGGGGGGTAAACACAAGGACCCAACAACTTAGGCTTTAATCAAAGTCTATTCGTTGTCTTGTTCTTGTTCCTCTCTTTTGTTAGTTTGTTTTTCGACCGCATATAGTGTTCCCAAGTTGGAACTGATATTTAGGATTTTGGAGGTGGATTGACTAATCTTATTGGGATTAATCAAATCCACCACATCATCCTCATCTTCAAATCCCTATTCTGAATCAGTTGCATCAATTTGCTTACTGGACTCTCTAGGATTGTTGATAGTTGTGATGGCCTTATGTGGAGTGGCCTTTGATCCTTTCATGATATTGACCTTGGGGGTGAGAGGGTTCTCTTGTTTCGAGGACTTCACATCAACTTCTATGGGGCTTCCTTTTTGGTGTTCTTTTGGAGGAATTTGTGGTTCATGTTCTTTCAGAATCCAATGTTTTTTTGGAATAAGGAGGGGCAACGACATGATGACTCAAAGTGATTCCTACTCCTGCATCTTAAACAATAAAATTTTGGTTCCTCTTTTTTAATCCCTTGGATCCATTTGCCTGCAAATGTGATTAATTTGATGGTGGGTGGGATCTCTCTAATAGCAATTATTTTTATGGGAGCATAGATTAGGGTTTCCGCATCCCACAAACCAACCTCTAGGGTGTTCCCAAAAAAGACCCCAATCTGTGATTAGCATTTGCCTAACCAGTATTCAAAGGGGATATTGTAGAGTCGTAACCATATTGGTCCTTCCGAAGGAGAGATCTCCTATGGATTGAAATTCGGTAACCATCTCTGTACATAGAGATAAGTTTCTCCATATTTCCATGGTCTGTTGTTGATGTTTTCCTTGTCTTCCTCAGATTGGAAAATTGCCACAAAGAAACATTTGGGCATAAAATTAATCGTGAAATCGTTTTTCTAGTTTGCTTCTGTCCATTCGTTGATGATTTTCTGTGATAGTTTCCTTCCCATGAATCGGCAAATGATTGCTGTCTCCTTTAGAGCTAGTGTCTTTATCTGCCATGGATGAAACATCTATACTGCAAATCAGTTGATCAGTCTTCCCCAAGTTTCTCTATAGCTCACTTCGCTACTTTGCTTTGCCTTTCGCATGTGCCATCCTAATGGTGGGTGAAATTTATCTAGTCAGACTTTCTAGACATCTGCATCCCTTATCTCTTTGCTTTCATTTTCCTTTCTCTAATGTTGATGGTGTTGGGGCCTTCAACTGTGTCACAGGATGCCTATTGTCCTTGGCATAAGGGATTTGTGCTTCAGCACTAAAGTATTTGGTGTACTTTGTGTGGGTTAGCTCTTGCATGTAGTGCTTGAGGAGTGTTCTACTTCATCTTGGTGTTTGCTTTGATCTTGGAGGCATGGTTATATGCTTACTCCAATGTATTTGCAGTGAGAAATTCCATCTTGGCATGTATAAACTATGCTAATGTACTTTAGCACCTTATTCTTGTCAGCAATGTTGATTTGCAGGTTTGCAAGGGAGTCATGGAACTCATTTATGTAGTCTTGCTGCATTGATCCCTTCTTTGCCCCCAACTATTGAAGTTTCATTTATTCATTCTCATAGTGCTTAAGAAGATGTAGTGCAATTTACAAATAGTTCTATCAAACTATTCAAGTGTTGGCAGGTTCAAAATCACTCTCTTGTTGCGTGTTGAAAGCTTCCTTCCATTGTGAGATTGACATGGACATTTTCAACATGGCAAAGGTAATCTTCTTGGCATTGATGAAATGGTCAACAAAGAAGCAGGCCTCCAATTGTAGAATCCAATTATGCTATACTACAATGTCAAGTTTTCCTTGGTACACTGGAATCTATAAATTGATTCGGACCTTGAAAGGAACTTGATGCTGAAAAGGCATGTTGGTATGTGAAGTGAAAGAAGGTAATGCATTGCTTCCCTAGAGGATCATTTTTGAGTTGTTGGATGTCTGGGAAGGCATCAAATGTTTCTTGAGGAAATTGGTCATCTTGCTTGTGTGTTGGCAATTGTCCAGGTAGTTGGATAAATGTGTAGGTTGTGCTCATTCCGTCTGCTGTTGTACACAAGTGTTATAGGCAAATGAGCCCCATAAATAGAATGTTGTGAAATCTGCTTTCATTCCAATGATCTGCACCGTGGGGCCAAAAATGTTGGTGTAGGGATCGATCCAATATCCCATCTACAAAATTACTGAGCTATGGAAAGAAGATGCAGCAGATATTATCACAGTCTCCTGTTACATATACAGAAGATAGAGATAATATAATAATGTTCTTCTACTCAAGGAAACTGAACAGGTACTGTTTAAACATACAGAAGACTTAGAATGAGAATTACTGTGATCATATAACTAAGGGAACACTTCCTAACTGATTTGTGTAGCTGAATGGAAATAATGTGTCTGTATAATGACCTTAGAAGTCAGTTACAACCGTACAAGTGTATAAACTATAAGTATAAACAAATACAATATAGAAGTGGTCCAGGATTTGAGTAGTTGACCATTCACCTTCTGCTGATGTTTTGGTTTGTCTTCTAGATGTGTGCTGCATGGGATGGTCTACTGACATTACATGAAGTTTGAACTATGGGAGTGATGACTAGAGTGCCTCCATTCTGCACAAAGGTTTGCCTGGCCTGGTGGAATTCTTCTGCATTGTATGTCAACTCAGGAGCGCTAAATGGGTGGAGTGCCAGCTGTGGTGTTGACTTAAGAAGCGCTGACTTGCTGAGATGATGGCATTGGAGCTTGGCAACACGAGACTCGGTGCTAATGCTATACTGTCTGGCGCTCGTTTCTGTAGGTCTACCTATGTGATTAAAGTGAGAGTGCAGATTGATACAGCTTGTCTTGGATCAATGTACAAATATTGTAATTATATTATAATGTGATATGATGATACTTATGACGGTCAGAATACCAGTAACTAACTGTCATGTATGGTGAAGACAATGGCAAACAATATATACATCTAAAAGTTATTGCAGGCGTATTTTCTTTTCCATATTCTGTTATAACTGCCAGGCACATACATTATAAGTTGAAGAAATGCATCTGACCATTTCCATGTGTGTTGCATTAGTTGTTTTTTACATCTGCAAAATTATTTGTTCCTCGTAGCCATTTTTAGTTTATAAAAAGGTTTAGACATTTATGGATCCTATTCTTTTGCAAATTTCACCTTGCAGATGGGACAACATAAGACTCTTGGGAGATATCGTGTTCATATTCTTTCTGACTACATATCTGTTGTGTCTGGATGTGGTCCATCAAAATCAGGCCTCAAGAGGTCCATATAACCTATCCTAACTTGCACATATTGTATAGTTGAATATGTAGTTTTATAACATAACTTGTAATGATGTTTTGGAGCTTTAATTTATTGAAAATCTTGCTGTGACAGGGAGATAAATGAAGCACTTCGACCAGGAGCTTATGCTTTGGTTCATGCCTGTTCTCGGGAAGATCTTCAACAATTGCATGCAGTTCTTGGAGGTAATGTCTTTTGGAACATTTGCATGCCCTTTTTCTGTGCTTCTTCTTACCAAACCACCATCTCTAACTTTGCAGCAAACAATTGTCATATCAAACTACCTTGAACTCAATATCATAGTGGAAAAATCTTATTGTAATGGCATAACCTTTCCTACAGATTTTGGTTTTCTCCCTTTTATAAATTGCAAATTTATACAATGTGTCTCTAGGGCACTTCTGTGGGCCTATTGAAAAATAGGTGGCCAAAGAATCCTAATTTTGCAGATAATTTAGTTCATAGTTTAAAAAAGGTAGCATTTGTTATGAACTGTCATCTCCTCTACATTGACAACATAAATAGTTTACCATTATTATTTGCTTTCTTGGGATATCATGAAAAACAATGTACATGTACCTGGAAGGAATAAGCATTGCACAACCATGTAAGATTTCTATTCATTTTCACGTAGACTGTCAAGGATTCAAGGTTTTGGTCCTTCATATACAAAGGCCTCTATGCATAAGTACATATCATAATGTATTATATAAACATAGCCCATGCTTCAGTGACTTTATCTTGTGCTAATTCACATCTCATTCTTTGTGTTTGTTAAGTGAGATTTTCTGCTGATATTCTCAAATTGTCATGCACTTTAGGAATGATAGTTTGATCTTGTATAGAAATTGTGATTTATTTTTAATGCTCATTGATGAGAAATTGCCCAAATTAATGAGGCACACTGTTAAATATTAAAACATTTTTGCATGTTCACTTTGAAGGAAAACCTGCTTGTAGAGCTTAGGGCCTATTTGGTAATGATATTATATATTTAGTATTCTTACCATAATGAATATGGAACATGCTTACTGCACAAATCTGGTCAGCATTTAGCTTTGGCGAAAGTATTGTGTTTTATTATCAACATCTGTAAGAATCTAAAATGAAGTCTTACAATAGATGTTTTATAATGAAGTCACAACTATGGATAGGTTAATACCTTTTGTAAGGTTACCATGCGTGTGATTGGTTACCTTTCTTGTTGGTTAACATCTGTAAAAATTTAAATTGAAGTTTTAAAAATGTCTAGAACTAAGTCTCAGCTATGTAAGGTTTGTTGCAAAGATGGTTGCCATTGCACCAAAAGATCGACCTGTTAATGCCCGATACAACCGCCAGATATAATGAATCCACAGGAGGCGGTTAAGCCATGTCACGAACCCGAGCGCTGCGCTGCACAGCACAAGGAGACCAAGGCAGTACACTCTTTGGCAGTCGTTTTCCCTCTATCGCCTAGTGAGGGTGGGTTTGAACCAGACCTCCGTTTGATATAAATTGTTGTGCGCGGCTACGCACCAAAAGTTATTTGAACTGTTAATGCCTGACAAGGAAATCACGTGTAGGTTATCAGAACTGCATGGGAGGTGGGTGCTACCATGTCACGAACCCAAGCTGCTACACCCAAGATAAACAGAAAGACCAAGGAAAGTACCCTGCAGCCATGTTAACTTTGTATGGTTACCATGTGTGATTACTAACCTTTAACACTATCTGTTCCATCCACAGAACCGCAACTTGAAGCCTAAGATGCGGTGAAAACAACAAATACAGCATGATTCAATTGATTTTGTGTATTAATGAAAAGTCATGCCATTTTTTGTACATGGCTTCAAATTCAAGGTAGTCCCCGGGAAATGAATTAAATAAACCCATTCCTGTCAAGACTTTGAAAGTTTGCATTAGAATCTCAACTACTACTGAATTCCAGTTGTTTGTGGAACATCATGACTGAAAAAATCTAATGCTGCAGTATTTTGTGAATGGACACAATTGGCGAAGATGCACATAATAAGAAATTAGAATTACAATTGTACTTCTAGCATCTAATATGCATCTAAGGTTCAAAATATAGGGGATGTAGTAGTTTTGTTTCAATGAAAAATTTAGTACACTGTATACTGAAATTACAATGTATGGGGGAAGTGGTGAAAGAGTAGCTTCAGGTTTTGACAACCAGAATGTGTAACTGTAATTTGAAATGGCAGAGTATGATCTCAGTAAAATATGCTAGAAACTGCCCCACTGAATATGGCCATCATTGCTGATTTAGGTCGTGAGTTGCATTTTGTTGTCTTGTTGAGTTAAACTGGAGCCTGAAGACTATAAGCTCAGCTGCATTATTTTTTTCCCAATAAAAGATTTACAAAATCTGAATCCTTTCGTACCTAAAGTTGAGGAGCAGAGGCATGTGAAAATAAAACCAACTTAAAAGAAGCACTTAGAACAGCAGGGTAATATAGGACAAAAAACATGGTAATAGAAATAACATCATAGTTTTTAAGATAGATACAAAAATGCTGCATCTTAAATGTGCCTTTTCTAAATAGGGGTTTGAGACCACTATTCTTATTAGCAAATGAAGACATTTGATCACCTATGCATTAGTTGCCATTAGTTTTCCACAGTCCATGTAGTATACAGTTGATTCCAGAAGCAATCTAATGTTGTACACCTATGTATTTCCAAATTTCGCTCTCTATTTTCTGTGCAACTGCAACCCATGACTTGAAATTACGCCAAAACAAGCCCTAGAGATCACAAAATACTTAATCCACACTTTTTTAACTCATTCCTGGCCTTCTATTTGCCTTACAACTGTAATCCATGATGAAGCTTAACCCGTTTTGTTTAAATCATTCCCGAATTGTTAAGCAGCAAAAAATATCAGTTTTATATGTCATTGGATGAGTTTTAATTCTGCCGCAAGTTTTTACCAATTTTAGGCAAGCTTTTCCATGTTAAATCACCACGAGTTTTTGAAAAACTTGGCATCAAGTTTTCCTATGAGTAACTCACGGATGACTTTGGCTAATGATTACTCATGTGTTCTGCGAGTAATCAAAGTACTTTACACCATTGGGGAAAAGTATGGTGAGGGCATGTGTGGGAATAAATGCAATTAAGTGGTAATTAGAAAGGTCAAAATGTAAGTGTGATAGTCTAGGATGGCATAAAAAGGAGGGTTGATTGAAGTTGGCCGTGCAAATAGGAAATGAGATTAGGATGACTATGGAGGACTAGGTAAGAGCACATGCAGTTAAAATGGGTGTGGCAGAGCTTGTGCCTTTCCACGAGAGGAATATTGAGGTGGGAAAAGCAAAGAAGTCCCATAATATAAGATCCAATAGAATTGGGAAAATTAGAGACTATGCATATTGGACACTTAATTCTGTTCTTGGTTGATTTAGACTTTGATTACAGCCAGATGAAGGTCTTTTGCACTGTACTGTATTTTGTCTTTCCAGGATCCCAGCTGCTTGTCAAGTAGATCATCGATCACAATGTTATTCTGGAGTTTGTGCTCCAAAGTACAACTTTCAGCTTAGAGCTTATTCAGTATATGATGGATGTACGAGATGATGCAATCCATTTTCAAGTTGCTTAGTTTTGGGATTGATAAATAGTGTTAATAGGCTGTCTGGGTGTTATAATATCTGATCTTAATCAGAAAACGTGTTAAATCAAAATCACCTTTTAGTAATTTACATAAAGCTGAGTGATTCCTTGTGAGAGGGCAAGCTTAATACCTTTGATGGCAGCAAGGAGTTCTACCATATTTTTGTCTGTGTACAGCTGATAAGACACTTGATGGTCATTCTCTATGTGTATGACTCCTCCAGCACCTGTTAGACATAGGTTTTCTCTTGCTACTTCATAAAAAAATAGTTTACACTTTACACTAGTCCTCTTCTGGTAGGGATCATTTGCTGAGGACTTGGATAACGAATCTTGGGAATGTCCGAATGAGTGATGAAAGGGGATATTCCATTTGTAGATCCTCTGCAAGTTTGTCGTGTTTGTTGACTATTGAGTGTAAGTTAGCATCCTCCGGTACCTGCTAGACATAGATTTTGACTTGCTACTTAATAAAATAATAGTTTATTCTAATACTCTTTCGGTGGAGGGGTCCATTTGCCGAGGACTTGGATGGCAAATCTTGCAAATGAGTGATGAAAGGGCATGTTCCTTTGGGGGTCCTGTGCAAGTCTCTCATGTTTGTTGACTAGAATCTGGTTGTTTACTTTTGAGTGTAAGTGCCATTGTTCTGATTTGGTTCCTTATATTGGTGTAGAGGATGAAGGGGTTTTATTTCCAAGTATTTTTATGTTATGGTTCTTCCAGAGTTCCATATTATAAACCTGCTGTCATTTTGTGTGCGAGGTTTAAGATTGGCTAATTGGTGACCCCTTGATCAAGTACCTAATGACTGAAGCTCTTTTGGGAACCAGGCAAAGGAACAAGTGAGCCAGTACAGAGGAAGCTTTTAGTCACATGCTAGGTACAGTTCATTTATGTATTCAGCATTTTATTGGCAATTTGGCCAGATATTCTGGTCTATTATCTTAATCTTTGCAGACTGTCTGTATTTAGTCATACAAGGTGAGCCAATGGAAAGCTTTGATTTAAGGCATGTTGCAGTCGCCTGCATTTGATTCCAGCGTTCAACTGAGCTTTGGACTTGATTGTGTATAAGGGCATAAGCTGAGGCTATAGTGCAAATCCCTGAACTTATATGTTTCCATACAATTCAATGTTGCTTTTATGTGATATAAATGGGTCTAGAAACTTTGCCCGCACGGGTAGTGGAGTTGGCTTGAGTCTTGAGTTTGCTCCCCAAGGTCTTGGGTTCGACTCCGAGGCCCGGACTCACCTGATGCGAGTGGCTTGTGGGCGGCTGCTCTCATCCTTAGAGGACCAGTCTTGCCTTAGCTTGCTGCTTCCTGAACCCCAACTTGGTATAAAAATAAGCCCAAGGTATGGTGGGTTGGGCGCTGGGCTGGGTCGCGGGGATAACTTCGAGTTAACAAAATAAAAATAAAAATAAATGGGTCTAGAAACTAGCTCTTCAAGCAATTGTTGGTCTTGATTTGGGTGGACCACAGCATGCCTTTGTATTAGAGCTTTATTCCAGGTTGTGTCTTCATTTGTGACTCAGATATATTGATCAAGAGTGTCATTGTTACAGAAAATTCTTCAACTTGTCGAGCCAAAGCTTGTGAGAAGGGGAGGAATGACTCCATTCTGCTATGTTGGGTGATGGAGGATTCCATGAGGCTGTTATCATTTCTTGGGTTGGAAGTGCAAAGTATATTTGTGTTAGCAGATCGGCCCAAGGGATGTGTTTTGGTCTTGCATCTGCCAATTAGGTTTCATAGCAAAGACTTGGTTAAAGTGTTTGATGATCTTAATATTTAGCTCTCCAGATTTTGGCTTACTTGTGCTCTTCCAACAGGCTAAGCTATGTATGAAGTAGCTCTCCATTGCCTGCCAAATGAATTGACTTCGTGTACATGCCAAATCAGCTTCAATGGAGGTTGGGATTTATATAAGAGACAATAGGTGGATTTAAACAACTTGTATGCCAACTTGCACTAAGTGAGCTCTTCCAATGAAATTGAGCATTTTATGAGTCCAATGAGACAGTTTGACCCCCATTCCTTTTGTTACCTTGTTACACAGATCCTTGGCACTCTTCTTGCGGATGGAGAAGCATAAATACACAAAACAATTCGATCTCAATTCCTTTCATTACCTTGTCATATAGATCCCTGGTACTCTTCTTGTGGATGGGGAAACCCAAAGACACAAAAGGCAATTATTCTTCCTTAAAATCTAGAAGATTAAGAATTTCATGCTTTCTTGTATAAGGGATGTTGAAAATTACCATAGACTTGTGCTCATTTATCTGCTCTTTATGCCTGAAATTGTCAATTGAGAGCAGATTATTAGTTTTAGAGATTTCAGTGATCATGAGAGTAAATAAGAGGATGGTGCTTTGAGCAAACTAGAAGCATGCTTGTTTTTCTCCTCCTGCAATAGCTATTCTTTGGCTTTTTGCAATAGGTTAAATAGATTTTCTCCCATGATGATGAACAGATACAGAAGAAGAGGGTCACCTGCCTTGATCTGCATGTAGGCTTGAACCATTGTCCTTTACTGCCATTGATTGAAACAGAGTACGAGGAAGTCATTATGCAACTAGAAATCCAGCTAACAAATGATGTGTTAAAACCAAAATTTTCAAATGTTCCAATGGTTGGAGTCTAGTTGCATCTGTCCAAATCTTTTGACACATCAAGCTTCAGGACAATCCCAAGCCTATGATGATGTGTGACAGAATGGAGGAGCTCTTGAACAAAATAATGATATTTGTGATTTGTCTCTGTGGAACACAAGCATATTGATTGGTTGATATGAACTTGGGTAGCAAACCCTTAATCCTAATGGCTATGAGCTTAGATATGTACACCATGTTGCAGGGCCATAAGTTGGTACTCATTTATGGTTTTTGCAAGTGAAGCTTTGGGGATGAGTACTAATCGTGTGATGTTTATCCTGGTTAACATTTTTATTCTGCTGGGACTTTTCAAATACTTCCAAGCATTTATCCTTTATTACATCCCAGAAGTCAGAACAGCTAGTAGAACAGAGCAGAAAATCCATCAGAGCCCAGAGATTTTTCTTCGTGAAAAGAGAAGACCACGTCTTTGAGTACTTCTATGTCTGGTTGTACTATTTTTCCATTATCTTTTGGGGTGACTCTCTTTGGGATTTTCTTTATATCACTGTCTTGTTCTTGAGAGTGAACCCTATCTTTGTTCTCCCCTGCAACCAGTTGCTTCAAGTAGCTTGTAGCATGGTTAGATATTAACTTAGAGGTTGAATAATTCAAATTTGCGAGGTTCTGATTTTGTTTGTACTATTGATGTGCTGTTTATTCAGGACGGATATATGAAAGAAAGCTGTGTTGGCATACCCCATTTTAGTCCACTTCTCTTGTGGCTTTTGGTTCCGATAGTGTGCCTCCTGGTTTTGGATAACTGCTTAGCTCTTGAATCTATTTGTGTTCCTCTTTGGCTTCTGTTTGGGATAAACCTTGATCTCTTATTTTCTGCCATACTTGTTCAAGTATTTCTTCCTTGGGTTTGGCAAAAATATCCCAAAATACATTTTTATAATTTCATTCCACTCATTCATTCTAAGGCAACGATGATCAAGTTCATTATCAAATTTGAACACAAGGATTTGTTTGGACATTTACTGGTTCAATCTGCCATTGGGAGACCATGTGAGAGAATTCCTCACGAGTGAGCTACATGCTTTCAAATGTGTATTACGTGTGTATAGATGGAGTAAAGGGAAGTATCTCTAATCATATAGGTCAGTGATTTGAGAGAGTAACTATGGTAACACTGGTGTTGATTTGTGTTGTAGCATCCACCTATTCTGATGAGATTGAACTTATATCCATTTTCAGCTATGTAATGATTGCCTTTTGTTTGGTTTGTCCATGCGAACAGTCCATGTCAATTAGGTGTTTTTCATTTATAATGTGCATTAGGGCTGCAGCAACTCTATTGTTAAAAGTTAAAACCTTGAACTCCTTTCTTTTCCTCCATATCCTTGACAGAGTTGAAATCCTCCATTGTAATGATTTTTTGTTGAGCAGAAGGAATATAAATTTGACTGCTCTGACAGAAGGAATATAAATATTTGCAATGGTAATTGTTTCTAGTAATTTATAGGAGGATAGAGTGGAAACTGTTCCCTAGGGGTATTTGATTTGGGAGTCAGGAGCACAGTGGGAGTGGTAATATCGGATTGCCACTTTTGTAGTGGGGCATAAGCATATTTTCTTGCTGCATTATATTCTAATATATTTGATTCCCTAAAGATTGTTTACCTTGGTTGTTTTCTGTGGTAGGATGAGGTCAATGTGGTTGTCGCAAACTTTGCCAGAGAGAATGTGGTGTTTATAAGGTACTCACCTCCTGATTTCCATGGTCATATCCTCATTACAAAGGAGAGATTGGACTGTGGGGTTGTTCCAACATGGGGCTCTAAATATTAGGA